>JAOTQH010000040.1:1026424-1038438 GCA_025631255.1 Cornus kousa
TTTTTTTTTTTTTTTTTTTTTTTTTTTTTTTTTTTTTTTTTTTTTTTTTTTTTTTTTTTTTTTTTTTTTTTTTCCATTCTTCTGTTTGGATGAAGGAGAAGATGGGAGGACTGGGTATGTAATCTAAAGGTTCCTGGTCTAATTTACTCAAGATCATAAATACTAAGCTACTAACAACTTCATAAGAGTGCCTACCAGACTCATTTTTTGTTGCTTGTGAAAAATGTTCCTGCTGTATTGCGGTGGCACATCTCTTACCCTTGTGTTTTCATGATTTAGTCTCATCGATGTCTTACATAAATATGCCTGACCTTACATACTAGACCACCCCACGTAAAGCTAATGGGGCAGACACATACAAAAATCGATAATCCAGCTTGTGAGATTAGTGAAGGATGCTTCCGATTAGGTTCGATTAATATACAAGGTCAAAGTTTCTTAAGTCCATTGCTTTCATATTCTCTTTTTCTTCTTTCTGGGGGTTGTTATTTGCAATACAATCGTGCCATATCACATTATTTTCTGTTCTTTTTGTTTGAAGTACAATAGCCTTTTCCATCCTGATATCAGCATTGCTCTTCATTATTGCTGAAAGAGTATTTTATTTGCTCGTATAACTGAGACTTCTCTTTATAGAAAATTAGTCAAAGGAAAAAAAAAAAAAACTAAGGATCTGTGGTTGCTTTTATGGTATTTTGTTTCTGTCAAAGTTGAATGGCCCTCACCAGTAGCTTCTATAAGAGCAGATGGTTTCTAGCTTCTCAAGGGAACACTTAAAAGTATGCTTGAGAGAAGTGGTCCCTTTATCACCCTAAATATTCCTTAAATGTCTCTTGTTGCAGATTCAGCAACTTCTGAAAGAGTTGGATGGTGAATTCCTAGAGGTAACTTTTCAGATTATAGTTTGTGCTATGATAGTTGAAACTGAGAAAAATTATTTTGTGGATTATCTAAATTGACTGATACTTTTTCCCATTTCTTTTCAAATTCTCTAATTGATTGAAAAATAGTTATTACATTATTACCGTTCACTATAGGGGATTAGATAACAATGGTACATACTTTCAGAAAGGTAAACTTACATATAAATGAATTTCTATATTCAAATCCATATTGCAGGTTATTTTTTGCACTGAGGACATGATTACTTGCTCGCTTTGGGAAGCAATGAATACGAAACAACCCAATTTGGAAGCTGCAAAGGTTAAATTTCTATTGTTCCTAGTATCTTTCCTTTCTTCTGTACCATCTATTCTGCCTTCAATTGCCTGGGGCAATGTGAATGAACTATAAATTTCTTATAGAGATAACTTCCTTCCTCTGTTGCTATCTGTGCTACATGTATTCTTATAAATGCATGAAGAACTCAATTCATAGACATTACCTTGGTATGGGTACGGGATAATGTATTCGACATGTCTGGTTGAGGACGCACCAGGCAAGCATGTCCAGTGATTAGTATACTACATAATGTTATATAAAAATTCTCATAATGGTAATGTCTATGAACCGAGTATTCCATGTCCACTGATTCAAGTATACCACATAATGTTGTATAAAAATTCTCATATTATGTTGCTTCTTGTACGGTTGCTTCAAAATGAGTGAAATCTCAACTCTGAGTTCTCTGTCATATAAAATCTCCATTTTTCTTTATAAAAGAAAAATATTAAAGATTATTAATGTTTACTCATGTCCTTGTTTTCTTGTGTTGTGGACTTGGTAACTCTGATACTTGGGTATATACCAAATCGAACATGACCAATTCCATTCAACAAAATTTGTTGGCTTTTCTGATGACTGAATAATGTACACCTTCTGATAGTTTTTCAAAGACTGCATGCCACATCTGACATGGGTTGGTCCATGTAACATAACTTGCTATTACAACTTGTTGCTTTTGCTGACGACTCTACTACTGTGATGGCTGAATAATGTGTACCGGTTAATAAAGTTTTTCAGTGCTGCTGTTTTGTGAAAGCCTAAAACTCCAAATTTTGTCCATTTATTTCAACACTGAATTTGAACAAGAAAATACAATTGGTGCATTACAGCAGTTCAAAGTGAACTTAGTTTTTTCTTCTTTCCCCCCCTGTTTCTCTAAGCAGAGACTGAAAATTATATTGACAAAAACATAATTAATACATATTTGCTTTGAGGGTAGAGTTTTTTTCTACCCACCTTCAAGTTGGAAATGCATTTTTTACAGTTTAGTTGGTCGCACAGCAACAAATTGTAGTTGAACTGGGGAGAAGCGCTGAGCGAGAACCAAACGGTCTTCAAAGAGGGCTGAATAATACTTGCCTTCAGTTTTTTACCCCGAAAGCATCACAAATTAAAACACTACTCGTAAATTAGAGTCTACATTAAAGTGTAGCCTGTCCTTAACAAAACCTTTTCTTAACCATTCGTGTTTGGCTACATGAATGTTGGTTCGCCATTCCTTAAGGGCCATAATCTCTCAACCCCACATGCTATCGTATCTTTCTTAATTACCTCAATTCATGTTGTTTCCGTCTTCATCTTCTCTTCTCCCTTACCAGTGATGTTATTGCTATTAGTTCTGTTATTATGATTGTTTTCCAAACTTGTAGCAAAGCCTGCCATCACATCTCCATTCTAGTTGCTCCTCTATTTCTTTAGCTGCTCTTTCAACATTGAATTCAAGATATTGTTTAGATGGCTTCTCTGAAGCTCCATGCATAACTGGCTAAATATCTCAGCAAGGTTGAATTTGGTTTCTAGTTGGTTCATATAGTGATTGTCCATTATCATGTGATAAACATGAGAAAGTATGTTATGATGTTAATAGGCTTTGTTGTAGTGCATAGTTGCTTCTGGTGGTCCACATGGCCACCATATATATATAAGGGGGAAGCTAATAAATAGGTGATGGGGCTATGTGTAAGTGAAATATCATGTGTAGTAGTATGTGAATTCATAATTCTGCTGGGAATTTTTTCTTTTATTTTGTTTTGTGTGTGTGTTTTTGGGTGGGGGCTTAAATACTGAAGAATTCTTGAATAATAATGTTACTAGTCACTTGTAATTCCCAATGTAACATGTGTCCTCTGTTCTGCAGATTGCAAAATCGTTGCCACGGATTTGCTTCTTATCTGGTCTGACTGGGGAGGAGATGATAATGTTCATTGATGCCTTTCCAGAAACTGGTAAGGAAATGAAACTATTTGTGACTAACCAATATTTTTTTATGCTAGTATGCCATTGATTCCGATCATGGTAGAAGGTGAAAAATTATGCCATTTCAAAATATATATAAAAATAAATAAAAATCGAACTTCCTTTCAAAATACTAGAACTTCCTTTCTTATTATAGAATGTGGTTAAAATTCTTATAAGCTTCACAATAGCAAAAATTCTTGAATGTCTCAACATTAGATAATTCTGAGATTTAGTTAAATTTTAAATTTGTTGCTCTCTGTTAGGGAGGTTGCAACTTAAGTATATTTATCTTATAGCGCCACCCCCACATGTGGCCAGACCCTATTATGAGTTGGACAAACATATGAATCAACAATAATTATTTAGGGAGACGGCGAAATTTGAACCTGAAATCTTGCTTCCCGATGTAATATCAACAGTTAACTACTACTAAAGTTTAAGATGTAAGATTGGTTATGACTTTCATGCTTGTGCAATCACTATGCCTCATATACTGCCAGAGTTTATCTCACTCAACCGTTCAACAAAAAGATTCGTTTGTGGGAAGGTTTGACACTTATGGAATTCATTCACAATTACTCTCAAATGTTGTTGAGTGAGTTAAAGACATGCATATGTTATTAATCAATAAGGGACTTGTGAGATTTGAGCTCAAGACATATTTATCTGATACCAAGTTAATAATCAATTACACCAAACACAATGTGTACTATCAATGCTTTTGCATGGAGTGAAAAAGTTAAGTTCCGAAGATGCTACAGATTAGCTTGAGGGAATTTCAGTCTTTCCAGATGTTCAAATTCCTTGGCTTGTGGTTGGTAAGGTGTTCGAATGATGATACTGCTTTTTCATCATTGTTTTTTCACATAGAAGCTCCCAATGGAGATACAACGGCCATTGGCTTTTAATACTTGTACATATTATATAACAAATTTGACACAATTACCTCGGGATTTAATGCAGGACTAGAACCTGCTGTATTTGCGGCTCTTGTTCCTAATAGTGCTGATAAACTGCTACAAGAGTTGATAGAAGAAATAATGGGGGACTATGAAATGATGGTAAGCTGATGTTTCCTTTTGTTGCTGCAATATTTCTGATATTCTTGACGAACACACTTGTGATAGTTTTTCATTCTCTATACAGTCTGCAAGAGAATCAGGCTTGAGCTCGCCAAATACAAATTAGAGATTTCAAGGTTCAAAAACTCAAATTTTATTTTATGATATCGTTGTGTTTTTGAGGCATTGTTAGTTGCTAGAAATGACAAATTATGCATGTAATTTCTTCATTTACAATTATGTGTGTGTTTGTGTGACAGTTAAAAGTGTTATCGGGCAGTTGATGCTCTAAGGTGGTTGTACATGATTAAAAAGCATTTTTATTGTGTTAGAAGATGCTATATTTGGAATATATTATTATAGGAATCCTTCAATTACTCATTGACAGAATATTTGATATGAGAATATCATAGGAGAGATTTTAGCCTATGATAGAATATTGATTGGAGCGATTTATGGTATTGATTTTAGAAATTTTCCATTAATGTATTTTCCATATTTATCACCTCTATTCTTTCACATATAAATAGAGGTGATCATTGTATACAAAGAAAAAGAGAGAATATAAAGTGATGTAGCCCTTTGGGCTTTTTGTGCCGTGGATGTAGGCCCTCGTGGCTGAACCACGTAATATCCTTGTGTTCTTCGTGTTTCATTTCTCTCTTCGCTTCTGTTTTGTGCTTTACAACAGTATCCTTATACATGTCTTTGATAATATTTATAAGATTTAAAGGGATTCATTTTCTTTGTAAAGTCCACCAAATGATATCCCTTGGAACTCTATCGTATACCTTCTCTAAGTTTATAAAAACCATTTGTAGATATGTTTGTTTACTTCTACATTATTCTATCAATTGCCTAAGTAAATAAATGGACTCCATAGTATATCTTCCTAGCTTAAATCCATATTTCCTTAGTCTTTGTTACATAACTCTTTCCCGCAATTTCATTGTATGACTTATTAATTTTAATTCCTCAATAATTATCACTATTTTGTACACTTTTATTTTTGTATATTGTTACAGTTTTACTTTTCTCCATTTATTAGGCATGGTTCCTTCTTTTAGAATTTTATTGAATAAATTTGTTAGCCATTCAATTTATACGTTTCCTAGAGTTCTCCAAGCTTCTATTGGTATGCTGTTAGGTCCCACTGCTTTATTAATTACCCATCTTTTTAAGTGCATTCTCTATTTTTTAATTATTGATTCTATTTATCATTCCCATAATTTGTTCATCGCATGTAATTTCTTCTTTAGAATGTTTCTCTTTTAAGAGTTACTGGGAATATTCTTTCCATCTATGTAATATGTACGTCGTCTTAAGTAATATATTTTAATCTATAGTCTTAATGTATCTAACTTGATACATATTCCTAGTCAACCTATCTCCGCTTCTTGCTAACTTATAAATATCTTTTTCACCTTCATTTGGTCTCAATTTTTCACACACACTAGTTAATGCATTTTCTTTAGTTTGATTAGCAATGTCAATTTTGGCTGGCAATACCATTGGTCCAACTTTTTGATACTTCTGTGGCAATAAAACTTTTATGATTGCTACATTACTCCATTAAATAGTTTTGTGGGGCGGATTGAGTATGTCAATCTACAATCATTTCCGCTGTCTTCATCTGGCTGTTAACAGGTGACAAGTACCTTCTATATTGTACTGATTCATGTTTATCTGTATGGTGCTGTTTGTCGTTATCTGATTTCTTAATTGTTGCTACAATTTTTTAACAATACCATACTTGGTGTATCTTTTTCAAGATAACCAAGTATACAGGATTCTCTTTGTTTTTAGCTGCATCTGACCTTATTGCTTGTATGTTTTGTAGACGTATGTTCTGGATGTTCATCCTTTCAACCCCCGAATAGCTATGAGTGCTGGTTATGATGGAAAAACAATAGTGTGGGATGTGAGTTTCCAAATTTGTAAATCTACTTGGAGTTTTCACTATTTTTCATGTTTATTAATACTTTATTTTCATGTTCACTGAGTGTTCTCTCTCTCTCTCTCTCCCCCTCCCTCCCTCTCTCCCACCAAATTAGATATGGGAAGGAACACCTATTCGGATATATGAAATTGGACGCTTCAAGTTGGTTGACGGAAAGTTTTCTCCGTAAGTTGGTGATGCAGTTTCTCAGATTTAAATTCTCTCCTTAAATGGTTCATGTCATTTTGCATTCCTAATGATATGCTATTTTGTAATCTTCCATTTACTTTCGGTTGTCTGATAGTTTGATTCTCAGGTTGTATGGGCAATAAGTCATCCAAAATAAAATGAGGAATGAAAGGAAAAGAAACTGTTCGGGATTTAAAAGTTATTAAATTTATTTTTACATACATGAAGATATTGCCACATTACTCCATTAAAAAGTTCTAAAAATTTCTTGATTGCCTCATTCAATTGGTATATAAATAATTTATATTTAAATTAGATGCCTCCACTCCGTATCTGTGTCCTGCCTTTTTAGAATTTGATGTGCTGGTGTATCCGTGTCGTGTCCGTGTCCTGTGTCTATATTCGTGAAGGGTGGGGTGATTATCAGTTCTTACATGGGCTGTGGAAGTATATATAGGATTAACTTCCGGGAAAAAAAAATGTATATCAGGAATAGGAGTAAATATTTGTAAATCGTGTTAGCCTTAGAGTGAGATTCTTGCAAGATTTTTGGTTTGGGATATTGTCTTCAAGTCATTATTCTTGGAATCTTTTGTATTGTTTCATGCTATGTCAGGTATACAAAGAATAGAGTGGTAATAACCTAGGATTTTTTAATTTTTCATTTCAAAAGTTCAAGCAAACGCGCACACACCCACAATATTTCCCCTAGCAGGTCTCAAATTCTCAACCTCCCTTTTTGGGGAGGAGAGACATACTATCTGGACGACCTAGGATTGGGAGCTGGAGCTTGTGTTTGCTTTCTTTTGACCTTTTCAAGGTTCTTCAATGACTCAAAGTAAGAGGTGATGCCTTGAGGTGGACCCTTGAGAAGAATGACCGTAGCTAGATCATTCTAAAGGTGTTATGCAAAGGGCATAGGTCCAAGATTCCCTAGGAAAATATTTTTTGAATTGCCTTCTAAAATTTTTAGGTTGTAGGATAGGCAAGAAGTATGTAATGTATAATAGCAGGAAAATGATAATAGGTGGTATGGAAGTTACAAAGATGAGGCACACAAGAAAAGTTGTAGCGGTAATCAATAAGTGGGTCTCACTGCTTAAGTCATTTCATCATGGAAATCCGCTAGATGATAAGTTTTGGGTTGTATTTTTTGCTTTACCATATTTAAGAAGAACTTATTGGAGAAGAGGTGAATTTCGTGTACCAACTTGAGCATTACAAAGGGGTTTCCCCTATGAACTGTTTTTTTCTTTTTGTTGGATAAGTTCCCCACCAACTGGTTATCCGACATTGTTCAAGGCAATGCGTTATGGACACTACCTTAAATGGTATTTACTTTATTTGTATTGGTTAAATATATAGATTATACAACAACAACCAAGCCTTTTTCCCAATTACTTGGGGTTGGCCGGCTAGATTAAATATATAGATTATGTTTATATAAAATTGTGGTCCATGTAGCACTTGCATTATATATTGTATATTTTTCGTGCATCCACTCCTAAGCTCTGTAAATGTGGACAAACTAGTTTATATAATCGTAAGTCATACCGTCATGGACAAGATTTTTTTTGAATATTTGTGATCTTGTTCTAGGGCACTATTTAAAAGCGGCTCTGCCCCTTGATTGAGTAGAGTGGTGGATAGGATTCTTTCTGCCAACCTTAAGTAGTTGGCTTGTGTGGAGCTATTTTATATCCTTATCGGGAGATATTCACTCTTGAAAGAAATAACAAGATTGTGATTTCTTATAATGTATCATGACTCATAATTTGTTGTTTCTCTGTGAGTGTCTTCTTGCAAAAATCTTTACTGTTTCTATCAATTTTCTATTTTTTATTCATTTTATAGTTTGATGTTTGTTCTTGACATATATAGGTCCCACTGATGTGTTTTTATTCAGATGGATTTTTGATTTTGTGATGCTGCAGTTCCTTGAATTTAAAATTGTAGTTATGCCAGTACAGTGGCAGATATAAATACAAATGTCTTTTATCTATGATCCAGGGATGGGACATCAATTATACTTTCAGATGATGTTGGTCAATTATACATATTGAACACAGGCCAAGGGGAGTCCCAAATGGATGCCAAATATGATCAGGTACTAGAAAACCATATATAATTAGTTATGCTTTGTTTGGTTTTTGGTTTGTTACACCTTGCAACCTCTTATGGTGTATGTACATCTGTGAACAGTTCTTCCTTGGGGATTATCGCCCCCTTATTCAAGATACCAACGGGAATGTTCTTGACCAGGTTAGTTGACCTGCCTTCTGTTTTTTTATTGTTTGCTTTTTCTTCATGTTTTACTTTTTTAAATAGGCATGTGAAAAACTTCAAATAATTTATTAATTAATTAACTTATTTTAAATGGTCTGTCATTTGTATTAGCATACTAGGAATTTTTTTGGTAAGTTGGAGTACTAGAATATCATTCTTTTAAGACACTATGTCCTATAGGATTCACCTATTTCAATCGATACAATCTTTGATTTCATGTGCATTTTGTATTCTACACTTGACATAGACATGTATCGGACTGCTGTTCCCTTCTGTCTTTTGAAGACTGGCTCTGGGTACTAGTATGGCATATATCACCTGAATGGATTATTTGAACTCCATATTAGATAATTTCCCAGTGTATTAGAACAATGTCTCATCCTTGCTTTTCTAGCCCCACATTTGATGGTTAATTTCATACGCATATATTATAAGAATGTCTTGTCCCCGTTTCCTTCACTGCAACCTTGACAGTACCATATCCTACTATTTGGGTAAGTCTGCATTTAAACAGTTTTCATGACAATTTTTAAATTCAAGAGCTTTGGCAACTGTTGATTTTTTATTTTATTTTATTTTATTTTTATTCTTATTCTTATTTTTATTATTATTTTTTATGTAGGAAACTCAACTTGTCCCTTATAGGAGGAACATACAAGATCTGCTTTGTGATTCAGGTTTGTACTTATTTCCTATGGCTTTCTCAAAGATTTCTGTTCTTAAGACACTACTCTCTGATAATACCATGCTGTTTATGTATTGGGAATTCGGATGCTAGCCATCATTCCATACCCAGAGCCTTATCAAAGCATGTATCAACAACGGCGGTTAGGAGCTCTGGGTATCGAGTGGTCCCCGTCTTCTGTAAGATTCGCTGTGGGGGCAGAGTTCAATCTGGAACAAGATTACCAAATGCTTCCCATAAGAGACCTGGATATATTGCTCGATCCACTACCTGAGTTTATAGATGCTATGGATTGGGAACCAGAAAATGAAGTGCAAAGTGAAGATAGTGATTCAGAATATAATGTTACTGAGGAGTATTCTTCTGGAGGTGAGCAAGGAAGTTTAGGTTCTAATTCTTCGGGTGATCCAGAGTGCAGTGTCGAAGACAGTGACGTTGAGAACGCTCATCAAGATGGTCTACGCAGATCGAGAAGGAAAAAACATAAGGCAGACGTAAATGCTTTTTCACAACTATATATTTTCTTAACTTCTTGTTTGCAGATGCTGGATTGATATTTCATTTTTTCTCTTTTTAGGTGGAGATCACAACAGCTTCTGGAAGGCGTGTTAAGAGGAGGAATTTGGACGAATGTGATGGCAGTATTCTTAGAAATGACCGAACTAGGAAATCTAGAAATGGACGAAAAGTTTCAAGGCGGAAGTCTTCTTTATCAAAGTCATTGAGGCCTCAAAGAGCTGCTGCACGCAATGCTCTTACTATGTTTTCTCGATTTAAAAGATCTACAGATGGAGAAGATGCAGATGGCTTAGAAGATGATGCATCAGAAAGTGAATCCACACTCCAGGATTCAAACATTGAGAGTGAAGAATCTGATGAGTTACCTCGAAATGAAAGCCACGATAATTCAAAAGGCAAAAAAGTATTTATGGATGAGTCAGAGTTTGTGATTAAACCTCCTGAATGCTCTGATTCTCATTTGAATGCTGGAAACAGGAGGAGATTAGTCCTCAAATTGCCAATTCGTGATTCAAATAAGCTTGCACCTCCAGAGAACAGAATACTGAAATGTGACAACAAGGCTGATGTAGGCTCATCATCTAAACCTATACATGATTCTAATGAAGTAAATAGGGATTACTCTCAAGGTCCGGATAACTCATCTGGCGACTTCAAGTGGGGAAAAACTGAAAGAAGTGAGGGGCAAGCTTCAAAGGCTGAACATCATTTAGACCTGTTTGAAGGATACAATGATGGGAAGATTAGATGGGGAGGGGTCAAGGCTCGCACATCCAAACGGCTGAAAATGGGGGAACCCTTGCCATCTGGTACCTATGCAGGATCTGTTTCATGTCTTGATGATGCTGTTAAGATTGAGAATGCTGCCAATGGGTTCTCTATATCTGAAGAGTGTGGTAAAACTTACCCTTGTTCAGAAACCCAAAATGAAGAAAATGGAGGTTGGAAGGATGAAACAGTTCAAATGGACCAGCAATGTTATGGAGCTGGTACTCCTCAAGTTCTGGATGGTGCAAGAAATGGAAATGAGAACTCTGAAATTGATGAATGGAAGGATTATGACAGATCTCCAAAACAGTGTCACAAGGATGTTGATGATGCAACTACATCTTCTGTTCCCTGTGGTAATGGGACTGGAAACCCTTCTGAATATACAGAGAAGCCTAAACCTATCTCAACAAAATTGAGGATAAGGTCCAAAAGGATTTCAAGGGATGGTGAAAGTCCTTCCAAGCTAAAAATTAAATCTTCAGCTGAAGAGTGGAAGAACAATGGTGGTGATGAGTTAGGTGAAAGCCCTTCAGGCACAGAGCATAATCTAAATTCAAAGGTGCTTGATTATGATGGCATCGATAAAACCATTTTGGAACATGGAGAGCAGAATGGTGTACTAAAATCAGAGGCTCAAATTGATAGGATTTCAAGGCCTGTTTTGCAAGATTCGCAGAAGTTGCATTCACATGATAAGATGTACAATGCTGTTTATAGAAGGTCCAAGTCATTTAGGGGTAGAAGTGATCTAGCAGGTAACAGTGGAGGCATGGTAGTAGCAAGCACTTCTGATGCAACCAATCATAATCTTGATGTAGAAGTGGACTTCCCTGAAGCCACAACTAATGGGGTTCATAGGACACGGTCTATGGGACTCAGAGCAATCACTCGTGATGCAAATGTTGTGGGCAACATTCCATTGAGGGTAGATCGTGATGGTTCAGAAGGTACATCAACCAGTGTAGAAAAATCCTTCATCAACAGATGTAAGGAACTACCCTATGAAGAATGGAGATCAAGTTCAAGAGTTAAAGTTGGGCCAAGGTCGACCAGAAATAGGAGAGGAAGTTGTCACATTCGTGACATTAGTCCAACAGATAAAAGGAAATCCCATCAATCAGGAAAGAACTCGTGGTTGCTGTTGACGCATGAGGAAGTGTCCCGATATATTCCCCAGCAAGGGGACGATGTTGTGTACTTGAGGCAGGTAAGTAGTAAAATTACTTGCTTTTCATTTGTTGCTGTATGTATTCATTCTTGATTTCGAATTATGTTGTTTAAGAGGATAATTCAGTGCCGGGCCTTCCTATTTCTCAGGGCCATCAGGAGTATATAGATCATATTCGCTTGAGAAACATAGGCCCTTGGGAAACAATCAAGG
>JAOTQH010000040.1:1076221-1103726 GCA_025631255.1 Cornus kousa
CGTTAGGATTACGTATATTTTGCCGAAGATAGAATAAGTAATTAGCTACCTGTAACATAGTAATCCTAAGATAAAATGGAAGCACAACAATGGGGAAAGAAGATCCTGCAAATTTATGAAACAGAGAAAGATTGCCTCGTACATCTTTGCGAAACAATATTATCCAAAACACATAGAAGAATGTACCCAAAACATCAAAGAGAATGTACCCAGAACATCAAAAGGGAGGATAAGAACTTTAACCTAAGAATTTTCACAAGAAGACTACAAGAACCTGAAATACTCGATAGTGAAACTGAAACCATGGCCCCTCGTTTCCATTAAAACACATAGAAGGGCCAAATCTACAGGACTACACAAAATCTAGGAACGTACATGGTGTTCTTATTGCAGCCAAGAACACAAACCTGTCATTGGGAAAAAAATTCCCTCGCTGGTGTCATTGAAGCTGTTTAGATTCCCAAGTACGCACTGCCGGAGCTGTGGCAAAACTCAAGTATTCTCTTATCCCATGTCAGTATCAGGAAGCTCTTCATATTCCATCTGCACAGAACTAAGTTACGTTGGTTAAGTGATCCACGTAGTCAAACTGTAACCTAACAAGTTTAAAAGAAAATCGCCTACCCTTGCTTGATTATGGGCCAACTTCATCCTCCGATAGTCTTGTTGTGCTCTCTTGGAACGGAACATGGCTTGGACCCGAACAACAGACCTTTCAACACGCTCTTCAGCTTGTTTCCTGCTGGCACGGAAGAAGTCCTCCTCCACATCATTTTCTTGCTTCTGATCTTTGACAGCTTCAACAGGGCAAACGTTAAGCCCACGGAAACCTTTTCTCTTCAAACGCCAGCGTAAGATTGCTTTTTCAAGCACACCAACTGACCAAATAATCTTCCCATACTGCCTCCGGACTTGGAAGCCCCGGAAAACAGCCTGCATCAGAGGAAAAATACAATTGAATAGTCTTTATAGAATCAATGAAGTCGACAGAAATGCAAGTATAGTTGGCGTATTTTTTAAGTATCAATTGGATACTTTAAAAATATGACCCTGTGTGGCAGTTCTGTTTAAAGTATCAATTGGATAAGCAAGAGAACAGCAAAGAGGGCAAACCTGAATTTTGATTGCATGACGACGCATATTGAGAAAATCTTTCCGGATCTTCCAAGTACGGAATGTATATTGAATTCGGGCAGCAGCTGTAATCTTTTTTCGTGTATCGTAGTTGCGGAAGGCATTCTGAATTTTCATTGCTGCAACTATATTGCGTGCTTCATTCTCTGGATTTGAAAACTGAACCGCTTCTGTCTGTAGCTTAAGCGAGTGCTCCCTGAATGCAGCCTGTATACGTGCCGCTGCATCGGCAGCAGTCCGATAAGCTGCCAGAGTATCCTTCAGATACAGCTCCTCTTCGCTGTGGTTATTATGGTTGGCTGAATCGGTAGAGCTGGTTTGGAGTGAGCCACTGACATTTCCAGCTATTTTCATATCCTTGAAATGTTCCACGAGACCCCTTTCTGCAAGATAAGCTGCTAAACCATCATAACCCTTCTTAGAAGCAACATCAGCTGCAGTGAATCCGCCAGGGTTTGCCGAAGTGGGGTCCGTGACCAAGTTTGGTTTCGCTCCTGCAGAGAGAAGAGTCGCAACCATTTTCTCCCTGAAATTGGAGGTTTTCAAAACTAAGCAATGAGTAGTAGATTAAAAGCAGTTACGCAAATAAAAAATGCACAGTTGAAAATATGCAGGAATTGCTCCAAACCATGTCTTCTCTCAATGTAAATTGGCTGTATATGTATATATTGTTAGAAACACAACTATGACATCAATAACTACGAAGAGTTGGAAAAATATATATATATGGTAGAAAGACAAGGTACACTTGTTGGAAGACAAAGGAAAGACTGGAAAAAACTCTCAATTAAGAATTCCACGAATTGGACTCAGTGACCTAACCAGATCCTCTGAGAATCTATACGATGGCAGTAGAACTATACCTTCCATAATATGCAGCCCAATGAAGAGCTGTCCATCCAAATTTGTCCCGATAATCCAATGATAAGCCTGACAACAGAAATGGATTCACAGCCCACGTATAACCTAGGATAGCACACAAATGGATTACTCCTTGACCTTGATCATCATGGTCAGAGATTTTAGACCCTTCAACTATTCTTTCCAACAGCCATTCCTGTAATTTGCTCTTCAGAGTGAGCTCAAACAAGCTATCTTTTGCTTGTGGAAATGAGTTTTTAGTACTTCCAATTGACTTGATCATATCAGCCCAACTATCAGCAATGTGGGCGGTTTTGCGGGCAAATATTTTGGCTTGCTTCAGGGCATCTTGTGATACTTCACTAGATAAGATATTAAGGCTCTTAGATCTAGAGAAGAGTAATTGAGCAAGCCTCATCTGAACTTGAAACTCTTCCCACTTAGACTTATCTTCCGAACAAACAATTTGGTCATGCATTAGAGGAGCACGATACTCAAAGGTCAGAACTTGGCTTATGGGTTTCTGGCCATCAGAACTCAAATAAAAATTTACTAATCCTGGAGCATGTGGTGAAACCAAACAGCGGAACACCCCAGGTTGGACCATTTCTGCAGGAACACATGCATTTCCGCAGACACAATACAGATTGGACATCACAAGAGGTGGATGCTCTTCACAGAAATATCCAATCACCAGGATCTGCAACAACAAAGTCAACGATAGCGCTGTTTAATTATTCTAGAAATATATGGAAAAAGGGTCCAACCCATGATTAAGATCAACAATCCTGCCAACAAAAATGTGTAAACTAATTCCAGGACAACCATTCCGGACAAATGCAACCCGTATTTCCACTTCATCAACAACACACACAAATAAAAAGTAAAAATAAATAATTTTATTGAACACCACAAAATAAATATCAACTTGGATATATCCAATTTGTAAAATAAGGTATTGGATGAGCCATAGACAAGTTGAAGATCCAGAGATAAAAGGAGCTAATGACAGACTCTGCATACTTGCACTATCCCAGCCTTTGTTGGTAAGGAAATCGTCTTAAGAAATGGGATTTTTGAATAAAGTTTATTGCAAACTGTTCACACTTGTTAATCCATTGTACCAAACAGTGGCCCCCACATGGTGACCCCAAAAAGATTGTGATTAAAGTTGCTTACTGGCTCTTCAAAGTGGTATCGTTTTATAACACCTGAAACTACTACGAATTCCGAGAGAGAGAGAGATGCAAGAGGTTTCCAAATTTCATTGCTTGAAAAAGATTTGTTAGAGTCTAGCTCCATGCTTCCTAAATACCAAAAAATAACAGGGAAATGGCTTACATACAATTTCCAGCCTGTTATACCATGGAAAGTTTCAACAGTATACAAGGCAACGCAAACACATGTAACAATCATTTTAAAAGTTTAAACATTTGAGTTTGTTACTGTTTGGCCTAGGTTTAAACTCTAATGTACATTAAATAAACAAATAAATTTACTCCGTCAGCAGAGAGCAATACATAACAAGACAGCCAATGTTACATTAAAAAATATTCACACAGTTGCATAGACATGTAAACGCTCACATTTTTTAATGGTTAGATCAGGTATATGAGAACTCAATCTGTTGCAACCAGCCTAACGATATCAAAACCATATTGGTTGTTCTAAAGGTGGACCAATGTGATGATTCGGTTGCTTCAATAAATCCCATCCTGAACCAATCTTACTGCTAGAAAACAAGCCAATTTTTTTTTAACTTCTTTTAAAAAAATTCGGTACACTTAACAAACTCTTGAATATGGATTTTCGAAAATACATAAACAGGTTCCCTTTTCACCAGAACTCATCACCATCCCTACCTTCAATCCCATATGAATGGGGTGGGCCACATGAATTCTCTTTTCCCATTCTTTTCTATTACAAGTCATCTCTCTTATAATACTTAATTTTTTAAAATCATTTCTAAAGATTCCATCCGGTGTTAGCTTCGGTTGCCATATTTGCCTCCCACCATTTATGCAAATTAGTCTCCCTTTTCTAGCCGGAGCATATCTAGATCTTCTTTGAATATGTCCACACCACCTAAGTCTATTTTCTCTCATCTTATTACTAATATGTGCCACTTCTGATTTTCTTGCTAACTTTTTTTAGAGTATCCAGTAGCGCTATGTACAGAAGAATCATTATCTTTTTTATAGGAATTTGTTTTCTTTGTAGAATTCACCAAATTATATCTCAGAACCCTTATATGCTTTTTCTACCATATTATATCTCAGAACCCTTATATGTTTTTTCTAAGTCTATAAAGACCATGTGGAGATCTTTATGCTTCTCCCAACATGTTTCAACTAACTATCTTATTAAGTAAATAGCCACCATTATGGATCTCCCTAGCCTAACCAAATTGGTTATCGGCGCCATGATTTACGCCCTAGTATTTTCTCTCTTTCTCGTAGTTTTATTGTATGACTCGTTAATTTAAGAGCAGTGACATGTCACGAAAAACATTTCATGACATTATCACGAAACTGCATATTTATGGCAAGTATGCATTTTTAGTCCTTTTATTACTTTGTTTTTCTCATATACCCCGTAATTTCTTTCTTTCGCTATGTATATAGACACAAAGTATATTATATATATGAGTCCTATTTTTCGATACTTTATCTATATCTTTTCAACCCTATTTTAGATTGAATAACAAAGTACACACTCATCCTGTAATCATGTAAGAGACTGTAAAAAATTAACATCAAAACTAATTTAGAGTTTATTATGAATTTGTTTTGAATTTTTAATCCATCAAACCTTCTAATTAGATTTCATTCAAATTGCAACGTCACCAATATTCATCTTTTATATATATATATATATATATGTATGTATATATATTACCATAACTCATGGGCAAAGATAAAAACTAACCCTAAATTGAGAGATAAACAAGACATACAACTAACCCTAGATTGAGAGATGGATAAAACACAACAATTTGCAAGATTGGTTTTTCGGGGATACATTTTTTCTTTCTTTCTCCCATTAATTCTTCCCAAAAATAAATAATTACTTTCTTATTATTTGACTTAATTATTTGGCTAGTTCTTTCCGGGGGAAAAAAATTTCCACGTCAATTGTGATAAAATCACCCAATGCCTTTCGTGATCTTTAGCATTTTCATTAATTTAATTCTTCGATAATTGTTGAAAATTTGTTATCCCATTTGTCTTATAAAATAGAAAATATCCATGCTTTTCTTCCAAAACTAAAGAAATATAAAAGGATTCTGCAAAGAACAGTAGAACATGAAAGTCAATTAACAACTTACTTTTTCCTAGTCCATTATGAAAAAATGTGACAGCTATAACCAGATTAAATAGGACCACGAGGTTGTGTGAAAAAGAACCTTTGTTTCTTCAGTTGAAAAAGCCCATTCAGGATAGACAGCAGTAATACTGAATATCTGCTCTTCTACAGCTGACTGATGATAATCCATTATTGGAGACGTAAATGATTTGTGACCAGTTGAAATTGAAGATTCTCGAATTGGATAGTCTACTGATTCTCCAGAATCAGTAATGATGTAGTTCATCCACCTGCCAAAACTGTCTTGAGTTTGCAAACTATCCTTGACCAGCATGTCTAAGGAATCACACTGGCCTACTGTCACAGGTGCAGAATCCTTTCTCTGCAGATTTGAATTCATCTGACCTGCCATCCTTTGAAAGCAATCATTGTCCGATATATTGAAATTGACACCATTACTTCTGGGAACTGGGTCAATGAGATACTCCAAAGAAGAATTTTCAATAGGTAACTGGTAAGTTGATGGGAAGTTTCCCTGTGAAGATGAATAATTGTCAAACTACAGTTGCAATTGAAAGAAGAAGCAATTCTGAAGTTGCTAAGTTCACTAAAAAATCCAGGGGTGCAACCATTACAGTGGCTAAGTTTAGCATCAATGCTATTATAATACAGAGTATTACAATAACAATACTATGATATGGCAGGCAAGCCACCTAAAAATCTATAAAATGTGGGTTGTACATGCAGACAAAAGTTTGCTCCAGTAGCATGTTAAATCCTGAACTTAAATAATAGGAAACAAATTTACAGAAAAAATGTACAGTTAAATAAACGAAGGAACAAAATATATCTTACACTTGAATCTTGAGCCTAAGCATGTGGGAGCAGTTTGTGTTCAAACTTCAAACAATACACTTGGAAGACCTGATTTGTTAAAATCACCCACAATGTTTCAAAGAAAGAGGAAAAAGCACTATTGTCTTCAAACTTTTTTCTTGGGAGAGATGATGCATAGCATAAGAAATTCAATCAAAAGGGAATTCAAGGGAGGGAATTTTTGGAAATTGGATGGTTTTCAAGACAAGGCCCATTTGGACCTTGAGATTCAAGTTTCTGGTTGTTTTCAGTTTAATTTTATGAATTTTATTTAATTTATCTCACTTCTAGTTTACTTTTCTATGTTTTATTAAACTAATGAAGTAAGTCATGGGTATTTTGGTAATTTTAAAATGTGTTGAAAATAGATTGTAGAAGGGCCTATTAATTAACATTTTAGGTCAAGTTATGGAATCGATCTCTATCAAGTTTGTAATTATCAAGTTCAAATCCTATTAGTCAAGAATTTCTAAACTTCTACATACTACTAAAAAATGCTTTTAACTAATTATAAAACAAATTACGAATTTTTTTTCCTTTTGAAATGGTGTGATGCAAGTATGCAACTCTAACCCTATGTGAGATGTCAACGCCTTAACGGGAATAGAGAATGATCTGTTTCAATCCCCTTTTATGATTTATCCTTAGAAATAATATTTCACAAGCCCAAACAATTTGTTCCCTCAACTAATCCCAACACACTAATCCACAAAGTCGCTGTCATGAGTAATGTTCACAGGCCCAAAACAGCCCCTAAACTTCCTCTTTCCCCGCCTAAATGAAACCTTATATTTACCCTTTTCTTATACCTTCTGCCAACCTTAGCTTAATATTCCGAGCAACCTTTAACAATAAAAACTATAATAATCAGACAAAAGCCCCTCTTTGCCAATGCCTACACCAATTCAGAGTATCAAAGCTAGTTAGTAGGATAGTGTTCTTCACATGTCCTGCACGAAAGTTATTTATTCATTTATTATTATTACTATTATTAAATGATAAGTGATATTCAAATAAGTTCATATAACAGGTATCAGTAGAATAAATCGTCCCACCAAGAAAATAACACAGGAAAAAGGGAAAGCTATATAAAATTGAGACAAGAAACATACGAAGAGAAAAAAGGGAAAACAAGGGCAGAAAAACAAAAACCTACTTACATTAGTTTTGCATCCATTTATATGATATTGATTCTGTTGCCCAAAGCATGCAGTTCTTCCTGCTGTAACAAATGGTATAGATATATAAATAAACACACAAATGCAGTTCTTTTGCATCCATTTATATGATATTGGCCTCTTTGAAGGCTTGAAGGCTTGAGGCCTTGTGGTCTTTTGTTTTTTGGGATCCGCTCCCCTTTTGAGCTTTCTTTATAAAATTATTTATTTATCAAAAAAAAAAATAATAATAATAATAATAATAATAAGGTTTTCCTGAGGAGCATCTCACTTACCACCTCCTTCAGGTGTATTAGATTTGTTGGGATCATCTGGCCCCAAAAGCTCTTCCCATTCCAATGTATTTATCTCTTGAAGTCTCGTTTCATGATTTTTGATGGTCATACTGTCCCCAGGCTCTGTTAAATCACAGATAAGAGCAGGATTATAATAAAATATATACATTTCATAAATCCATGAGTTCATATGTTTGCTGTTTATCACGATAAACAGCAGCAATTAACATGAGAACTGAGAAGTTAAAGCAGAAACCATTCCACGGGAATAATGGATTTGTTATCATTCCTTTGAAATCAGTTAGTGGAATGAAATGAGTTCTTTCAAAATGATAATGTAATATAACTGTATTTGTGGATAGTTCTATTGACATCACCTAACTCTGCTTTCTCGCTAGTATAAGACACCTGCTCAGCCCCAGAATTAGTTTCTTCTGATAAAAGCCAAGATGTGGATGGGTCAGAGAGGGCTGAACTAGAATTTGAATTCACAGGTGTGGATGGAGAACCCTGCATCTGTATTATGAGTCAACCAGTTGAAAATATGGTTAGTGGTTAGCAAAAAATCGATGTCTTGAAATCGTCAGTAAATAGAAAAATGGAATTTATACCTCCCAGGTAAGATAAAGATTATTCGTCAATGTTAGACTGATTATTTCGATCTAGCAACAGAAAAGATATCTTGCAG
Organism: Cornus kousa; assembly: GCA_025631255.1. Taxonomy (NCBI): domain Eukaryota; kingdom Viridiplantae; phylum Streptophyta; class Magnoliopsida; order Cornales; family Cornaceae; genus Cornus; species Cornus kousa. Next base: position 1,084,540 of record JAOTQH010000040.1, read on the forward strand.
GAAGGTTGGCTACAGAATTCTTGTAAAAACCCTACCCCTGCTCAGTTTCTAATGAGAGCGCGCGCTATGCTGCCCCTTGACATGCAATGTGGACCTGCACCTATTTTCCGACTTATAATGCTGTTTTGAGGGCTTAAAGGACCTACTTTAAAAAAAGTTGTGAAGTAACCCCCCACCCAAAATCATGTTTTCTACGTGACCATGTCAAGAAAAGTTTTTAATTTTCATGTGAAATACCTAAAATGCCCCTTAGATCAGACTTTTTCTTGAAAAAGTGTGCGCACCAGAAAATCAGATTTGAAACGAGATTTACGAGACCAAGACGACGTTTTTGGAAAAATGCCGTGAAGAAAAATCATTTTCAAGGCCAAAACTAGAGCTTTCTCAAAAATTATTTTTCTTAAAATAAAGCTTTCCTAAAAATTAATCTTCTTAAAATTACAGTTTTCTAAAAGGTAAAAATAAGGCTTATTTATTTATTTTTATTCTTTTCAATTCCATGCATAATTCTCATTATGCACAGAAAGGAGGAGCTCAAGAAAGCCCCTTACTTACCTCACGATCCGAACATTAAGTTCCGGAGACCAAAAATTCCACCTTTTAGATATGGGTTCCTTCCTTCGTCGATAGAACTCACCCTCTCGTGAACCATTCATTCGTCCTCAATGCCCATGATAGCGCCCTTTAAGGGCAGTTCACTCTTCTTCGTATGGTGCATCTTGCACAATGCGGATCTACCTTATCTTGAAGTCTGTTGTTGGGAAGGAGGGCTCTTTTTGATATTTCTTAATAGGAGTGAAAATCTCACGAAAGATTCTAGAAGTAAGATTCTTTGAATCGAAAAAGAAAATGATGGATTATTTTCTTTTTCTTTTTTTATTTTTCTTAGGCAAAACTCACATGCCAAGTCATTACTGAGACTTGAGCAACACACACAAACAGACTAGTTCAGATTTCCTATAAGCTACAACTGAATTAATAAACATTCAAATTCCATCTTCTGAATACATCTACAGCCTCTGCCAGCACAGCACCCCAGTACATCTCTATCATCTTGATGCATTATTGTATGCATGCCTCACTCATCATTCATCAAATTAAACTGTGAATATCAATCAATTTTTCTGTGGGGATAACATGAGACATTTCAACCTCTAAATGTAAGAGATGGCTCCTATTTTGAAACTGAAAATTTATGACAATAATCGTAGAAATTACATTAGAGGTATCACCGGCCTTCGACAATGTAATGGACTGATATTAGTGAAATCAAGGAACACAGCTGTATTGGTCGTTATGGACCATTGCAGTCCCATGTCGGCAATTCCAGTAAACATACTTTATTGCCCAATTCAGCATGTGAATTGGACAAGTATATCAGGAGAACTTCTAGACCTCATTTATTTTATTTTTTTAACCAATATTCCCAGTCAAAAACTAGAAAACCTCATTTCTAGAGTAAAGAGTTGTAGCTCGTACTTGATTATGCATCTTCAATTTATTCACCAATCGAGTTATGGAAAGTAATTATCAATAACAGAAATTATTTCCTACAAAAAATTAATCAATCTCCAGTACAAAATTCAAGACCGGTTGCTTTGTAGGTGTTAAAAGAATAAATACTATTGAAGTATAGCAAACTGCTGCTGAGGCATGTGTATCAGTTAGTTACTAGGCTTTTGCAAGTAAAAAGAATAAATCCACAACTCCAATAAGCGACTCCCATTACATATTCACTGGTAACCCCACACAGTTATATTACCACGATCTAAAACAATGTTAGTGTGAAAATTTCTATATGGTATACATGAAAAAATGCACTCAAGCAGACAATGCCAAGAAAAATAATTTTGAAAAAGGAAATATATAACTACAGAAAATATCATAAGAGTTGAGAAAAGATTATCAATGCACATAGCACATATAAAACACTACGATGAATCAGTTAGTATGTGTAAAATAGCTTTGAGAGAGGTGACGGGACTGCAATTGAGGTATTCACACGCTCAAATACAAGTTGGAAAATAAAATTCAGCCATAAACTAATGTGGGAGTTTAAAAAGGCAGAAACAATTGCAAAGAAGCCACAAGAAAGTTAGATTGCTTGTTAGTGACTATGGAAACCTTCAAGCATCAGTAAGGGTAAGTAACATGGACAGCATGAACAGGGCCTCCAAACATCTGTTTTTGGAATTTCTTAGCTTTAAAGGCATTAAATATAGTAAATGAAGTGTCAGATTGTGAACATAAAAATGAACTTTAAGCTCAATTATGTGATGGAAACACTATCCAACTAATGCGTGTGGCAAATTCCTCAAGGCACAGAACTAGCACGTTATGTGTGCCTTACAATTTAAGATGTGTCTTGGGAATATTTAACTTTTATTTCTTAAGGCATTAGACACCAAAAACTAGTCTCTGCAAAAAAAGTGCCAACATGTCTGATTTTTTATTTTTTTTTACAATTCCTGACAATGTCTATGATTTTGGTATTATATACTTGAGAGGGACTTGGCATAAATCCCAAATTCACAAGTCTCTTAGAAATAGCTAGTATACAGTAGGAACTAATACTTAAATCATTCTCTTCCTGGAGTTCTTTTATTAATTTCATTACCAAAACCGTTACCATGAAGAAGAAAAAATTATATCCATGGAATAAAGTGCATATATATGTATGTCGAAGGGGGGAAGAGAGAGTTCCAATGAAGTATAAGAAACCAACCTCTTGGGTTTCACGATAATGAACGAGGACTATGTGTTCCAGAGTCCTGAACAAAATAATAGCTAATCAAAGTTCAGAGATAACAAAAGCAATCTTTCTTGACTGTCATGCCAGAGTAAGGAATTGCATTATATTTGACATCACAGTGGATTTAGAGGAAACAAGTAAGAATGACTGAATCACGGAATCATTGCGTACTTATCAAGAAGCCAATAACATCTGCGAACGAAGGTCGGTTCATCTTGGCCATGAGCATAATATACATGGATCCTTTCTTCATTACCAACCTGCACCATGAAAAAAGAAAGGCAGATGAGCAACTCTATCAATTCCAAGTTCATTCCATGACAATAGATATTTGGGCCAAGTTAAAATTTCAGAATAACACTAACCATTTTAATAGAAAATATGTGTTTGTTTTTTAAGGGGACGTGAAGAGGAACTCATATGCAACCCCCTTGATTAACGAGTACCATACTGGGTAACAACTCTTTTAACATATCACCAAAAAGTTGTACTCAAGAACGCACATATATATATAGGTATGGAGTGGCAGAGGGCTCCTCAGTACATACATTTTAAAGGATGGGACAAATATATATATATATATATATATCTATATATATTAAAAATAATAATAAATAGAAGAAGAAACAAAAACCAACTTTGTTTTTCATACCAGCAGAAAACTATACCAGCAGAAACAAAAACCAACTTTGTTTTTCATTCTAATAAAGAAATATTGCAGGTTTTGGACCAGCCCAGTTGAAGAAACATAGAAAACTAGCCTAACACCAACTCCCTTAATAAACCTTTTTTTCTCTGGTAAATAAGAAGTAAGAATACACAGAACCAACTCAACTCGAGCGCGCGCGCGCACTATGCCCCAGTGGGATTTGAACCCTCAACCTCCAGTATGGAAGGATGAGATGAGGAGATACCACTTGAGTAGACTCCCCAAATTTTTTATTTTTCCTGATTATTGTCCACTAGGGACTCAAACCCTCAAGCTTCCATTTGGAAGGAGGAGGAGATACCACTTGAACTAAGCCCTTAGTAATGACTTGACTAGACTCCCTTGATAAACTTACATATTTAAAATGTATATATATATATGAACAAGGATGCCTTCTTGCATTAAGAACTCCCCTTATTTAGAGGATTGCTGATCAACATTAAGTAATTTAATTAGAACTACTGTGCATGAAGATATGAGTGCATCCATCTTAGTAAGGTTTTCTAAAGTTCTATATACAAGATCATCTACTTTTTCATCATACATTACATTAAATTGTGTGCTACTTCCATTTTGTAACCGTGTTTGTAGTATTTCCTTTTCTGGGCTGTAAACTCATAATACATAGAAACCATTGAACGCATATTATAGAGGTTGCCTGACTTTGGATCCTTCACTAACTTAGTTTTACACCATATCCACATCAATATTTGATGGATTACTTGAATTACTAGCAATACAATATAATATTTTCACAAGTTTGGACAAACATATTGACAAATTTCATGTAGCATGTGATCATATTTCTATAATAGCATACAATAAATTTTTTCTTTTTGAAAATTACAATAGCATACAACAAATAAGTCATCAATTTGCAAAGAGAAAGAAAGGGCTATTAACAGAGCAAGTCACAAAACTTGGCTGAACTCAACCCATCTAAAAATTTCTTGCATTAACTACTTGGTTTATTAATATGTACCCTTTTCTTCACTCAACTCTATACAAGACCATAATATTACTTATATTGTTAGTTTAATAATAGGACATGAGATATGTATTTCAGACTTTTCAGTATAAAATAAGACACAAAAAGTATTTCATCTATTTGAAAACATGATGACTATAAACCCTGGGAAAAAGATATAGTGAGTGCATATTGAAGGAACATTGCCAGATCATTAAGCAACCATTAGTCAAATAAACATATGATTGTGCCGAATGAAATGAACAACTTGGAAAACCTTACTTTTAAGTGTTCATGAGCTTCTTTAACGGTTTTACCATCATTTTTCTTCTTCCAGTTATGTCCGTCTTTTCTAAAGTTCCTGAGCATCTTACGGTCAAACAAAACAATTCTGCCACCTATTACATTAAAAGAAAAGAATGACCAGGATTAGATAGAACCATTTTACTATCCATTACTATCTATTGAAAAAGAAGTCTCATCTCATATACATTCCTCAGAGCTTCAATCATCATTTAACTCAAGAACAAGAATGTAATACATTTAGAAGGCAAGAGGTATAGAGAGAATATTTCTAACTTTGCAACATTTTTTTTTTTTTTCTTTTGGAAACAGGGAACCCTTGCAACCTGTTGAACTTTGGTACACAAGGCAGCAAAGTAAACCTTAGTTATCTGCAATCGACCGCAAACTACACATCATTTAAACCTAGGTGTTTTTGCACCCTCTGAGGGTCGAACCCAAGATGTTCAAGTTTACAGGTTGCCCGAGGAGATACTTATCCAGTGGGCCACCCGTGTGGGTCAACTTTGCAACAAATATCGCCTTGACCACACACACACAAATATAAGATAAGGATTTAATATAATACAATTAGAGTTGGCAATGGCCACTTCAATTATTTAACACGAAGTTGGCAATGGCCACTTCAATTTGATATTTTACACATCAAACCCCCAAAACCACATAAAAAAATAAAATTCAAACTCAACTGAGATCATTATCATCATCATCATCCTTGCCTTAATCCCATATAAATGGGTCAGCCACATAAGTATCTCTCTCCAAGCTTTTCTATTACAAGCCAATTCACCTACTATATTAAACTTTTTAAAATCATTTTTAATAACCTCATCCCGTGTTATTTTTGGCCGCCCTCTCCATCTCTTACCTTCTATTACAACTAGTCTTCCTCATTTCACCGTCGCATCACTAGGTCTCCGATATAAAAGAACATGAACCACAACACTTTGTTGTTGTCCCCATTATGCTGCTTCTAAAAATATATATGTCATCTTACACAATAGATGCCTAGTGACATTTTTTAAGGATAGATCCTAATTATCAAGTGTAGTTAACAACCCACTACGTCTAACAACTAAACCCCAAGAGAAAGAAGTCCTAATAAGTTTGGGGTTCTTATACATTAGATGTGACTACAATTAATTAGCTTATGACAGGGAAAGAATTATCCTCTTTAACATTTACAACTACAGGCCTAAGGTTGCAGCACACCAAAAATCAAGAAATCATCCCAAACAATTAAATTTCCCACACTTCTCCATAATCTATAATACCCTATGGACAAAACTCACACTTGCTAAAATTATTGATTATCCATCCCCATAAATTTGGGAAAAGCATGCATAGATACACAATACACGCTCTTGTATTGCAAAGTGTATGGTACCAAAATGAACATTCTCACTGGTGCCAAACTATGGTGAAACTGATAAAAAAAAATTAAAAAATAAGATCTCAATACTGATCACGGTTGACATAGCTGAATGTGGCACCAGCCACCTTTAGAAGAAAAGCTTAACCTGTCTCAACTAGGAAGTTCAAAATGAGACCGGCATTTCAAAAACAATGAAATCAGCTACATAGATGAGAGATATTTGTGGCTAAGAAATTTGCCAGCTCCCCATAGTGTGAGTCTAGAGGCATTATTTTTAAATGGGAAAATTATTGAGAGAGAACATAGAAGACTAAAAAGAGTTCAATTCACGAGAAAATGATATATACGATTGCAAACTATATTAGCACTCAAACCATACTATTAAGGAAAACTAAAATTAGATCAGCATGAATGAAACAGTCCTACAATTAACAAATTTCAGCATAATGGTGGTAAAAAGAGAGTATGATCCATGTCTCATTCACCTTTTAACTAATGATGATCTTCCATTGACTACTTATATAATAATATCAATGTAATTGTTACTTTTATGAATGTTTTATCTCCAGGGTTAAAGGAAATTGCGGGCGGCCGCGGGGGCAGTGGGGCTGTTGTATTTGAACTTTCAATATGTAATTATGCTACAATTAACAGAGGTTACTTTTTGGCAAGTTCACTGGCTTGACATTGATGCTGAAATATCTATAGTTACAGAGAATTGCATAAATCTCATTTGGCCGGAGCCATCTTGCTTTAGCTTCCTCCATTATGTTGCCAATATCCAAATCTGTCAATCAAGAAAATACGTAGTAATCAATAAGCATGAAAACTTATATGAACACACATTACAACAATAACATAGACCAACTAAAATCTAGGCCAAAAAGTTATTGTAACCAAAAAACAATTTATTGAATTCTATAAATAATATAATAGTCAATCAAGAACTAAATTAAGAAGTGATATGAACGGACATTAAAGAAAGAGAACTTAGTTGGAAAGAGACTGAACTCAATGAAGCCTCAACCTTACTATGTGTTACAGCTATATGAATCCCATTTAGCCACTGTGCTTCATTATTTGCTAAAACTTTCTACTATATTATAGGCCGTCATTTCTTTACCCCCTGCCCTTAAAATAATTTTCATGGTTGCCCAACTTAAACCATAAGTTGGATAACCTCCTCAGTGTCACATTCAGTGGTCTTCCTTGTGCATGGCTAACACCATTGCTCTCTCATCTAGATTCCAGTAAATGACTATGCATTCATTCAATTCTAACTCTAATTTTCTTAGCCTACCACGGAACCATCTCAACATCCTCAATTTAACTACATGAAATTATAAAAATAAACAAGAAAGTAAGGCTATCACCCAGCAGGTCCGATCAATTCACCATCTATGGAGTAGGAGTTAAGTTGGGTGTAGACCTGTTTTCCGGCTTTTAAAGTGGTTATCAGTTATTACTGATTTCAAACTAGTGTCTTGACCCTTGCAAACCCAGTTTTCCATAGTTGGACAAAGCAATGGCCCCTTACAAAAAAAGAAAAATATAAAATAAACAACAAATTTGACGACCAATTGAGCACAAATAATCAGCGCCACGCTATTTGTGTCAAACATGACAAGCACAAGTCATCGTTTGATAAATGGAATTCACAATATACTACAAAACTTTAAACATGCACAGTGATTCATTTTTAACATGCATGCTTTCTTTACTTAATCTTGTGAATTAATAGAGGGATTAGTGTTGTAATGAATATTTTGACTCTTGGATTTATATAGATCTTGATTATTCAGGAAGAGGTTTTGGAACTTATTGTGGTGGGTTAATAGAAAATTAATGTAAAGTTTTAGAGCTCTAAGTTCAAAATTAATGATTACGTTTAAGGTAATGCAGGTAAAAACATGTACTAAAGAAAGTACCACATAATGCCCTCCTCTCCTTTTGCAATCTCTTTTTGTTTATAAAAAAAAAAAGTTCAGACCTCGAAAACTGAAAAACATTTCAGACTCAGATTGTATATAATTTTCAGTAGATCAAATGCAGATAACATCATTTACTTATTAAAAATAAAAAAATAAAAATTGCAGATAATATCATTCAGGAAAAAATTTGCAGATAACATCAATATAACATAATGAAATCTGCTATTTGAAAATAACATCAATATGACATGATTAAATATACACCCTGAATCAAAAACTCATTAAGTGCAGAATACAAAAAATGTGAAACACCCTTAAGGATCATGTGCAGCTGTGTAATCAAGAAGGTGAAGAAAATAAAAGAGAACAAAGCACAACCAAGACCACCGTGATTTATGTCCAGCAGCAAACCAGCAAGAAATTAATTTACTGTTAAACATAGGGTAAAAATAATATTCACAGTTTTAACCATCCATTAGGAAATTCATGAAACCCACTGATGTATATCTCCCACAACTCCAGCAAGGGTTACTTTAACCATGATCCAGCTTCATTACCTGAAACAATACACGTTGACACCGGATTTCCAGCCTGAGGATTCGAAATTTACTACCAAGAGAAAGGCAGTATCTTGGGGCTGGAAATCCAACATATGATGGTATGCTACCTTGTGTCCCAAACAGAAAACATAACTCACAACCCCTCATAATCAATGAAAGGATGGTGGTGATTTTGCTATCAACGATTAAACAATAAGTGCACTTAAATTTCATCTAAACACATTGATTAAGAAAATAACATCATCACCATATCAATCAGAGAACTAAATGGAAGCTTCAATCAGAAACAACAAGAATTTCAGTACAAAATAACAACACCAACACCAACATCACCACAACAATCCCCGAACTAAATTGAAGCTTCAATTAGAAACAACAACAATTTCGACTACAAGAAGTGTATGTATTCACACCTTCCATTGTACGGAAACCATGAACCTCCCACCCTTCAAGTCGTCCTTGTGCCGTACTTTCCATTGCAGAAACCTAGACACACCTGACCGATGATGATACAATCAACGGATAAATAGGTTGATTACATAGGGCACTGTTGAAAATAAATTCGTAATATATGTAATTTATATATATATGTGTGTGTGTGTGTATAATTACACGTATATAGATGGATACGTACAGAGAGAGAAGTGTTTGGAAAGGAGAACGAAGCAGACGATGTGATATATCAATATTTTGAGATTGATATCACCATCATCAGCAAAAGAAATGATCTGCAATATATATTACTATACTAGTATATATAATTAAAATTCACAAAACCTATATATACTCGTTGGAGGGCTTTTACGTTAATAATTGATTTTAAGACATTTTTTTTTTTTTTTTATCATGATTTTAAGACATTTACAGATCACCCTCCTTGCCTTTGTTCCGGGTAGTGTCCAAATCTGTCGGGGGGGTTTTGGGGAAATAATTTGTTCCTATAATAACTAAATAAATAATTCACCGTGTTAAATATATATTCTCTAAATTTGTTTTTTAATTAAAAATTATATGAATCAAACAACAAAAATTATAATGCAATGAGTCACCTGAAAATAAGTGTTATTTAAGGATGATAATAACGGAAAATAAATTTTTTTAAAATAGTAATTTATGAACTGAATCCTATAATTACTGAACCTATTCACATAAATAAAATTTTATAATTATCTAAAGAACAATAGTTAGAGCATCTTGTATAAATCTTGCGTGTAGACTAGATTTATACAAAAATGTTATATATATATATATATATATATTTTTTTTTTTTTGATAAGTACAAATTTTTTGTACTTTTAATATGTGTAAAAAAATATCCCCAATAACAACCAACCAATGTCATACTGAATGCCCTACACAACTTTTATAAATTTACTTGATTCATTTACTTGTTGCATTATACCTCTCATCCCAATCCTCCTCAATTAGGAAAAAAATTATAATTTTCCCCTATATTTTTTACAGAAACAAAAAATATGCAATAACAATTGCAATTGAATTGACTAATAACCAAAAAAGAGAAAAATAATAATAATTTGTATAACTGCATCAAACAATAATTATATAAAATCGTGATTAAAATATATATTTAATATTTGGCTAGGTCACATTTATCTCGTTAGAATACAATGTAAAAAAATAAAAAATCTAAAAAAATCTTAAAATCTACAACAATGATTATCGAAGATAATATGAAGCGAAAGTAATGAATCAAACTATTTTTATTAACAAAAGAAAATTAAAAAGATGGTTAAACCATTCTTACTTTGCCGAGTGGCAGCTTTTTCTCTATAATGCTTTAAAAGTGGGAAACAAAGAGGTGTAAAGGAATGAGAGAAAGAGACGAAGGGAAAGGGGGAGGAAAGATAAAATATGCTTGAGTGGCTCTGTAAAAAGGCTTACACAATCCTTTTACACATTGGTGGTGTGGATGTGTATCTTAACAGACTGTTGGAGATAAAAAAAAATTATAAAACACAAAAAGATTTTTTAACAGATCGTTGAAGATGCTCTTAGATGTTTACGAGTGAGATTTACGCTAACTTCTAATGTGGACCAATAATAAATGAACACTCTATTTTAATTACTAAATCATAAATGTTAATCAAATCACTTTATTATAAATCATTTGTGGTTTACACAAAAAGATTTTTTAACAGATTACGCCTGACTTCTAACGTGGACCAATAATAAATGAACACTCTATTTTAATTACTAAATCATAGATGGTAATCAAATTACCTTATCTAATTTGATAGGTGGATCCACCCACCGTATTGAATTTGATAATTAAATATGATATGTCTATTTATTATTGGTCAATATCAGCGGTAGTGGTGTAGATACTCACCATTGAATATATAAGTATTGTTCTTATCCAATTATGCTCATAAATCATTATGGCAAGTCTTCACTAGTGAAGATCTACAATATACTCACCACACTAATGTAGACAAATAATAAATTGACATGTAATCTTTAATTACGAGATCAAAGATAATGAGATTCATTTACCAAATCAAATATAGTGCTTTGATTATCATTTATAATTTTAATAATTAAATAGGACGTGTTTATTTATTATTGGTATATATCACGATGAGTATATTGTAAATATTCACTAGACCTAAGTATTGTTAAATCATTATTCTTACAAAATTAATAATTATCCTAACTTTTTTTTTTTATTTTGATTTTTTTAAAAAATATATTTTTATCATGAAATCAGCTCTTCTTATCAAAATGAAATGATTAAAATAAGGAGAGAGAAAATATAATAATCAAATAGATGCTCACCCCGTCACAAGACCATAATAATAGAATTTTGAATACATAAATCAAAAGTTGGTAACAAAATTGTATGGTATTCAGATAGTTTAATTGGTTTTAAATTTTGATTCCAAATAACAATTTGTCTCATCACCAACTATATCATACCGTATGATACTAGAACACGACAGTAACCACCATTTTCAATGTAGAAAGTCAAGACAACCATAATTCTTCAAGTGTTAATTAGTAAATGAATTTTTGATTGGGAGTTGGAAACTGAGCCTTTGCTTTATGACTCTAGAGGACGGCGAATCAAAAGCAAACAAAAACATAGATCACCCAATTATTTTAAATTTTGTGTGATAATATTTTCACCAATATATTATAAGTAAATTATCTAATAAGATATTTTTGATTAATTATTTATGCACAATATTTGTGAGTGGTGGATTCTACTTTTTTATATATAAAATTTGTTATAATGAATTACCAAAATTATTTATTTTAATTAAGAAGTAGACCCTCCACTTGTATATATTGTGCATAAATAACAAATGAGTAATATTCAATTAGGTAATGCACAATAACAAATGGGTGCAATTACCATCACTCATAAATTTTTCATATCAAACTTTGGTAAAATAAAAAATCTTAATGACTGATTAAAAATCAATCACGCCCTATATCCTATTGATAAACCATGCAAAAATGTCTCAATGACTTTTTTTGGCTTGACGTCATGATTACCTCCAGTTAAGACCAAACTAATTCACTAGTCTGACTGGCATAGAATTACGGTCTCTGTATTTTTGTCATCTATCACGAACGACATTCTACACGATTGACAGATATACTATTCTTGTAAGGCGGCTTGGGCAATTTTAGGCATTTGTTTCTTTTCTCTCTGCTTTTCATCATTCAATTTCTTTAAGTCGCCTCAAGTTCCCTTTTCATAGAATATGGGTGGTCCATTCCGTGGTTGTTGGTGCGAATGGTTTGGATGTTAATTGAGCCTTGAGGTGTCTGATTTGTTGCGAAGCGGAAAACTGCCCCTCCTCATTGGAGGCTTTCCAGCCATCATACTTAAAAGACAATTTCACTTTCCACACGGCAACTATATATATATATATATATATATAGTGCTTGATTAGACACACCACACTGCACCACACCACACCACTAGACCATTTAAATACAGTACTCCCTCCCCCAAAATAGTTGGGATGTATTGTGATTCCAACTTTTTATTGAATTGTAGTTGACAATGAGTGAAACTTCATTTTTAACCTTGTAAGGTGTTAAACAACTAAAACAAGTAAATAGAAAAGGGGTAGTTTGGGAATGTGATGAAAAAAAATAAATCCACTTTTAGAAAGGGACATGTATTTTGGGACATCCCAAAAAGAAAAGATGGACATATATTTTGGGACGGAAGGAGTATTTCATATGTTTGAGGCTTCAGCACACATTAAAGCATATGAAGCATTTAAAGTGATTTAATGGGCTTGAGCCCACTGGGCTGGGAATTTCTGAAAACTGGACTGACCCAACAATTGAAATCAAATGAATGTGCAGAGACTCATTATTGTCGGGCCTCATTTGTTAAGTTGTAATATATGGTAAGATTTCTGAGTCAGAGCTTACAATAACTCAGCTAATTGGAAATCAGATGGATGTGACTCATTATTATCAAGCTTCATTTGTTAAGTTGAAATATATGATAAGATTTCTGAGTCCGGCTTACAATAACTTAGCTAATTGGAAATCAAATGAATGTGCAGAGACTCATCATTATAAAGCGGTCATTTGTTAAGTTGAAATACAAGATATGATTTTTGAATCAAAGATTACAACCACCTTAGCTAATTGGTAATAAGTAAGGGTGTAAGTTGGGCAGGTCTAACCCAGCTATTATTATTATTATTATTATTATTATTATTTTCAGATCAAACGTTAGTATTGAGACTCAAGTATCCAATTATTAATTTTTGTGTACTTCCAACTCTAGTTTTATTTTTATTAAGACAAAAATATATAACTTTCCTTATTTTATTTTAAATATAAAAATAAATAGGATAATTATATGGGTTGAACTTAATTATTATATGTTCGGGGATTGGTCAATAACAAAATGAAAAGTAAACAAAAGAGAAAATAAAATGGACAAATTTGTGTTATTAGCTAGGAGTCTAGGACCATGTAATATAGTTGAAAAAATAAATCTAAAAAACTTACATAATTTATATTTTTTAGAACGATAAATGCATAATTAATGGTAATTCGTGATTGTGAATTAGGACATTTAAAAAAAAAAAAAAAAAAAAAAATCTTTCAAATCAAATTCAATTATAACTAACAGCAAATTTATTATACATCAAAATTACAAAATATATAGATTTCTTATCAATTATCATCACTTTATACCAATATTAACACAATATACACACACACATATATGTATGTATGTATTTACACAAAATTAGGTAGTATGTATTTACACAAAATTAGGTAGGCTGAGACTGAATTTGGTTCGTCTGGTACCTGCCTAAAGTTCAAATTAGATTTGAATTCTAAAAGTTCAAATTAGATTTGAATTCTAAAAAGTAGGTCAAAAAATTGGAACTATATCCAAACTGGACGTATTTTCTTCCACCTATTGTATCATGTAATAGACATATTCAATTATTTATTAGCGTACCTACAATACAAAGTGCGGCTGTGTGAATAACACAGACGATTCGGATGTACCTATTGCACGATGTAACGGATGTATGAAAATTTTCTCCTGCATTTAGTATAAATTATACTCATAAATTATAAAGAAATACTAAATTCTTATCTCCTTTTTTTTTTTTTTTTTTTTTTTTTTTTTTTTTTTAATAAAAACACTAGTACACCTACTTTGTTTTTTTTATGAAATTGAGCTTTAGATACTTTTTTATTGTATTAATAAATTTATTCTTATCAAATTATAAAAGAATACTAGTAATTGGTGACACTTACATAATATTTAATTAATTCAATATCAAAAAAGATATTTTGAAATTATTATAAAATATACATATACTATATTTATTTTTGAAATGAGACATATCACATGTATTTTGAAAAATGTCAAAATAGAAAGATAAATATGAATTTTGGAAGGGAGGGGAACTTGGAAGTAATAACAACAATTTTAGTGTTATTTTAAAATTATATGGACGCTTAAAAAGGAAAAGAAAAGAAAAAATAAAAAATTGACCCAATCAAAAGTTGTCTCAGTACAAGTGGCTAGTCTAAAAGTCCAAGCGTGCCTATCTACTTTTAATTAATCCATTCAGGTATATATTACGTATATGTATGACAGTCACACACCCAGTGCACCGCTAAACTGCAAGTGAGGCTGTTATTGAGAGAGAGAGAGAGAGAGAGAGAGGAGTGTAGAGATGGTGTTGGAGAGAGACATAGACGATCTGCCGAAGAACCCAGCGAACTATGAAGCACTGACACCACTTGGGTTCTTGGAGAGAGCAGCTCTGGTGCATCCCCACCGTAAATCTGTGGTCCATGGGTCTCTGCACTACACGTGGCTCCAGACTTACCAGCGATGCCGTCGATTGGCCTCCGCTCTCTCCAACCGTTCCATCGGCATCGGTTCCACGGTACTTCCATTGCTTCAATTGAAATTTTGGTCCACCGTCTGTTTGGTTGCTCAGAAAACTCAGGAAAAATACAAGATTCGAATAATTAAATTTTCTTCTATAACATTTATTTGCAACTCAACCGAACAGAGTTACGTGTTTTGCATATGCAATTTGATGACTTATATTTTGACCATCTTGTGGAGTCGTTCAGATTTAAATTATGCAGTAGAATTGATTTTCTTGCTCATTTTTTATGTCGGATTTTTATAGAAATATATTCATACAAGATTCATAGTATTTAGTTTGTTAAGAGGGTTTGGAGATTTTTTTCGTTGGTGGATCGAGCTTTGATAAGGAAAAATCTGACCTTTGAGAGAAGATAAGAATTTAATCTTGACTTTGAAATGTTTCAATTGGAGGGACACTAATACATAGTATGCCTCAGTATTTCATATTTGTGTGGAAAAGCAAATTACTGTATTGTTGCGATTGGGAGCGCCGAATCCACGGATTGGATTTGGAATTGGAGAAAATGTATTTAAAACTTTGAACCAAATTTCTTTAAATTCCAAATCCAATGCTCCCAAACATAACAGATATATATTTGAGAATCCCAAATGAAATATCATTTTGTTCCCTGAGTTCAGCATTTTAGTTGTATTTAGTCAAAACTATATTTTTGTGAGCTTGATTGAAGCTGTGAAATATCAGTTGAATTGGGCTGCTTATATTTTAATTAACCATGCTTATCAATAAAAAAAGTCTCCATTTCAACTGGAAGCTCAACAACCTAATCAGTAAATATATGAAATTCAAATTGAAATCATCATAGATCTTACCTTGAACTGCGCACTGATCAGGAAAGGCTATGGTGGAGCTAAGTTTATTAGATCTATAATCTTCAATATTATCTTATTGCTCTTATTTTGTAAAGCAATTGGCATTGGGGCAGACATAATGATAGTTTCGATTTTCGCATAACATGTGTTGTATTTTATTGGCGGAATACTCGTTTGTCTAAGTAATGAAATCAAAGTTTGCTTTGAATGCAACCTAGGCAGTCTTGGTCTGATCTGAAATCCACAAGAGCCAAACATGTCTCACTGACAACTCCTCTGGTGACTGTGGAAGCTAAAAATATCATAATCGTGAACATCTGTTGTCCATCTCAGTGCATTTTTTCGTTGTTTAAGAAGGATTTTTCCTTGTCACCAAGGCCAAATTTTTTTTATAATTTAACCAACAAAAATATGTATGTTTAAGTCTCTCTAATATTGAATATCACAGGATATATTTTGTAGAGTAAAGTACAAGAAAGAAACCATCTGGTGGCTAAAAGATTAAACTACAAACTGCAAAATAATGAATAATGGTTTTGCCATGTATAATATATATTTATGCGAGGTACTTGTTCACTTGTGCAATTTGTTTTAGAACTTGTTGAAACTTGGCAGCTTACTGTTATTTTTCCAACACTGGCAGGTGGCCGTAATTGCACCAAATATCCCAGCTATGTATGAAGCTCATTTTGGAGTTCCAATGGCTGGAGCTGTCATAAATCCTGTCAATATTCGTCTAAATGCATCAACAATTGCTTTTCTTCTCGGGCATTCGTCATCTGCAGTTGTAATGGTGGACCAAGAATTCTTTCCCTTGGCAGAGGAGGCTTTGAAAATTTGGGCAGACAAAAGCAGAAGCAATTTTAAGCCTCCACTTCTGATTGTCATAGCTGATGAAAGTTGTGATCCAGAGACACTGAAATATACTTTAGGAAAAGGAGCAATAGAATACGAGAAGTTCCTGGAAATGGGCGACCCTGAATTTCCTTGGAAACCGCCACAGGATGAGTGGCAGAGCATTGCTTTGGGATACACTTCTGGAACAACAGCTAGTCCAAAGGGTGTGGTGTTGCACCATCGAGGGGCACATCTCATGTCTTTGAGTAATGTTGTACTATGGGGGATGAATGAGGGAGCTGTATACCTGTGGACATTACCCATGTTTCACTGCAATGGTTGGTGTTTCATTTGGACACTTGCTGCTCTTTGTGGGACAAATATATGCCTTCGACAGGTAACTATTCGTATTTTTCACTTGATTAAATGGGAAATTCATGTGCTTCCCCTTGCGCGTCTCTTGTTTTAACTTTACTTGTCTCCTCTTTATCTTCATTTAATTATAAATTACTTGTCTCCTACTCAAATAATTCACGAGTATGCAAATTGAATCCTTAACTTGCATGGAATCAAGTATTAGACAATCCCCTACCTAGTTCATGCAGATATATAAAGCTCAAATTGTGGCTTGTGATAGGCAGTTTTTTAACCTAAAAAGAGCTAGTCTTTGGTATAACAGCTAGCTTGTAGGTGGAAGAAGTGAAATTATCATTGATTCTTAGATTTAACTGAAGTATAACATTATTTAGCAGTACTTCTTATTGCGAGATTTTGTTCTATGTTGCAGTGTCAATTCTCTACTTGATTGGGTTCTTCCACCATTTTTAAATTTGGATGTGGAACATAATATTTTTTTTTAAGTTTCTTTGATTGTGGTTCAATTTGAGGCTTTTTTTATTTTATTTTATTTTATTTTATACAGGTAACAGCTAAGGCTGTTTATTCATCCATAGCAAAGCATGGTGTGACACATTTTTGTGCTGCACCTGTTGTACTCAACAACGTAGTGAATGCTCCACAACATGAGACCATACTGCCCCTCCCCCATGTTGTCCGCGTAATGACGGCTGGTGCTGCGCCACCCCCTTCTGTTCTCTTTGGAATGAGCAAACTTGGCTTCCGTGTTACCCACACTTACGGCCTCTCGGAAACGTACGGCCCTTCAACTGTGTGTGCCTGGAAGCCTGAATGGGATACGCTGCCTCCTGAAACTCAAGCTCGTCTTAATGCACGCCAAGGTGTTCGGTACATCGCCTTGGAGGGGCTGGATGTTGTCAGCACCAAAGACATGAAGCCCGTTCCTTCTGATGGAACTACCATTGGGGAGATTGTGATGCGGGGTAATGCTGTGATGAAGGGCTATTTGAAGAATCCTAAAGCCAATGAAGAGGCTTTCTCAAATGGCTGGTTTCATTCTGGTGATCTCGGTGTGAAGCATCCTGATGGGTATATAGAACTCAAAGACAGGTCAAAGGATATTATAATCTCTGGAGGTGAAAACATCAGTAGTGTGGAGATCGAGAATACCATGTACTTGCACCCAGCAATTCTGGAGGCATCTGTGGTGGCAAGGCCGGATGAGCAGTGGGGAGAGTCGCCTTGTGCTTTTGTGACATTGAAGCCCGGGGTTGACAAGTCTGATGAACATCGGTTGGTGGAAGATATAATGAAGTTCTGCCGGTCAAAAATGCCTGCATATTGGGTTCCAAAATCTGTAGTGTTTGGACCACTGCCAAAAACTGCTACAGGGAAGATACAAAAGCATCTGCTGAGGACCAAGGCAAAGGAGATGGGACCAGTTAAGAAGAGTAGGTTATAATCTTGAGATAGTATAGGGCAAAATAAAATGAGGCATATATGTGGTGCTTATTTTCTGCTTCCTTTTTTTGTTCTTCTTTAGTTTCAAAACCTTACTGTTTTGTATAAAACATTTACTTATGGGGTTAATTTACAAACTTCTCTGCATATCAAAGAAGCTTTTATCAATACTTAGTGCTAAGATTTATTCAAAATATTTGTCTTGAAATAGATTAGCACAAAGATATATATTCAGGAGGACTTTTCTTCACATTATTAACATACTATAATGATATAATCAAAAGCAATGGATGAAATCATCAAAATGAGCCGATTGTACAATAATATAGACCTTTGATACGTCATCAAATAATTCAGATGGGCACCACAAAAACCAGTTTTTATGGGAGTCAAAAAGGACTTCCATACAAATAAAACATTTTTTTTTTTCGAGTTTATAATTAGGATTTATGGAATTAGTTTTTGAGATAATTATCTTCTTAGGCTTTGTTTGGAATGCTGGATTTGATGGAATTTGTATTTGAAAACAAGATTTGCCTTGTTTGGAACCACAAAATTGCAAATGGGATTTGATAATTATAGGATTTCAAATACTTTTTTTTATTGTGTTTCAAATCCAGTCTAAAAGGCCAGGATTTGACGTCAACCCTTGTTCTTATTAAACCATTCTTCTTATTAAACCATATCCTATTAAATAT
>JAOTQH010000040.1:1110797-1124239 GCA_025631255.1 Cornus kousa
AAAAAAAAAAAAAAAAAAAAAAAAAAAACCAGTGAAACAATGTTTTAGCATAACTATATATATATTTTTTCGGACTAAAAATTAAAAATAGATGTCATTTATTTATTACTTATTAACCAACAAAACGTCATTGTCTCAAAATTAATGTGATTCAACTTGTGATGATGGTTTATCCTCGTTACAGTTTTATTTTTATTTATTTATTTATTTTTTATTTTTTGTTTTTGTTGTTGTTAAGTTAAAGCAAAAGAATCTTTCTAGATAATATAAAGCCTTGTGTTTCTAATATTAGTATATTGTACTAGTTTGCCAAATTAATGTGATTCAGTTTGTGATGATGTATTTAGTTGATTCTATATATATCTATCTATATATATATATACACACACACACCACATGAACTTGGACATTTTTTTTTTCCTTACCTCAACCACCGTTGTATTTGTATAAAATGACACTTATCTAAATTTAACCCATGTTTAGATCATTTGCCGAGACCAGATTTTTGGACGTCCGTGACCAAAGTAACTTAAATTAGGACTATAGCATACTATATATATGGTAATATATTCATATAATATATGCGTGTTGTACTCACTCATGATCACTCACTCTCTTCTACGCTGCAACATCGTTTTAAGAACGACGTGGAAATTCAATCATGAAGCCTAACTTGTTATTCCACATCATCATCACCATTGAAACTCAACCTCTATCTATCTATCTATCTATCTATATATATATATATATATTATCATATCAACCCCTATATATACAACTTCACTCTCACCACACAAACACAACACACTTAACAAAACCATAGTCACACAACATGCAAACCTATCTTTCACATGTTCTCTTGGTGAGTACTCTCGTACTCTTGAGTGTATGTGCTCGTACGGGAGAGTCCCGTCCTCCATTCGCGTGCGACCCGCGCGATCAGATGACCGGGAACTTGCCCTTCTGCCGGGTTTCCCTCCGGATGGAGGATCGGGTGAGGGACTTGATCGGACGGCTGACATTGCAGGAGAAGGTGAGGCTGCTGGTGAACAATGCTGCGGCGGTGCCTAGGCTGGGGATGAAGGGGTACGAATGGTGGTCGGAGGCTCTTCACGGGGTGTCCAATGTGGGACCAGGCACCAGGTTTGGCGGGGCCTTCCCTGGCGCCACCAGCTTCCCTCAAGTCATCACCACCGCCGCTTCCTTCAATGCCTCTTTGTGGGAACAAATCGGACGGGTAATATTCATTTCATGATATATATATATATATATATATAATACGGAATATTTCTTATTTACAATGATCCTGAGTTCGACATTTTATTCTTTTTATTGATTTATATATAGATGTATCAATAAAAGATAAGTTTATACATAATATATCCGTCCGACTAATAGAATAAATGAGAGCTGTCTCTTAGTAGTTGGATTAGATTATTATGGACAATAGCATACTCACACCCACACATGTACATATAGACAGACATATACATACATACATATATATATATATGTATATGGTAAAATATTTATTTATTTATTGATATTATTTTTTGGGTGGCAAAAGTAAGGTGTACATGGTAAATAACATAAACTCATTAACTTTTGATACATATGTTTTTTGTTTTTTTGATAAGAAATTTATGTCTATTGGATTATTTCTTACTTACACGTCATGTGGAGTTTTGACTCTTAATTTTATTAATGTATTTATATATATACACACATACATACATACATATATGGCTTTCATAGCTCTTAATACTTTATTTAGGCCCCCCTTTCTCTTCTACTTTTGTTTGTTTGAAATCACTTGCAGTTTACCTAATTTGACCTTTACTTTATTATATCTAAATTTGAGTTTAGTCCAAACATGCAAAAGAAAATAATTCTTTTTCCTATTCAAAATCTAAATCACGTGAATTTTTGTTTCTAAACAAACTGTAAATTTGGCACACTGTGACGTCCAATGCACAAGAGAACAATGGAATCGAGATATCCTATGGTGGTCCCCACCTGAATGATTTCCGCCATCCACATTTGACACTTTGCCAGTGCAGTAAAGAAAATTTTAATTCAAATAATTGTGTTTTGATGTCCATATTCATTTTATTTGGACTATAAAAGTCAATTTTACTTACTAAAAAGTAAAATGAGAATATTTTGCCTCTTTTTTATACTTCATTTAAGTTTTTTTCCTCTACTTTAATGTGGCCTATCAAAGTCATCATCCTACTATTAGACTTAATAGCTATTAATAATAATCGGTAAGAAAATAGACATTTGATGGATACCAACACAACTACTAACTATTATTGTGCCAATGAGGGCATAATAGTCAAATTGGATTTAGCTAGGGACGTACACTAAAAGTCTAAAAAGAAGAAATTCTTTGTAAACGGGATCAGGTAAGCGAGAAATCGGGTGGGTTCAGGCTGCCTCAAATACGGGTCAGACCCATCAAACTATGAATACGGGTAGTTGTCAATTTAAATGGTTTAGAAGGTCTGTTGCTTCCAAACTCAAAATATACGTATTATTAGTGTTATTAAAGCGTCTAAGTATTAGTGTGTGAAGCTTATATGTCCCAATTCTAAAGTCAATGTAGCCCCTAATCAAATATATAGCATACTCAAAAAGTATACATATATACATACATATATACATATATATATATATATATATATATGCAAATGAAGCCTTTAATCAAAATAGATTCTTGTAGATAACGTACAGACTGCATGATAGTCTAGGCCATATATATAGTAAGAGAGCCAGCTAGAGATATGTATTGGTAATGCAAGTTGCCATGTTCCTTTGTTACTCTACACACGTATATATGTGTGTGTATATATATATATATATAAAAGATATATGTACACTCTTGCATGAACTTTGGCCATGCAAATTTCCAGATATCGTAGGGACCATGTTGAGTGTCTATCGTGGTTTGGATAACGAAAGTAACGCTTTAGAGAGGTTAGAAACGTCTGTCTGTGTGGCGTGTAAATTTGATTTAGGTGTTGATTAAAAGAAATTATTTATAATACTAACAATTATAAACTGAATAATTTCTCGCATGTTCTGATTTTTTTATTCTCTTTCTTTTTCTTGTAGATTGATTTACATAACTAGATCCCATAAAGAAGACCACTTGCAAGCTTTTTAAAATCCGGATGATTATGCTTTTGAAAGCAAATTTATTTTTATTTATTTGTTTCTTTTTCTATCACTTATCAGTTATCACACAATGTTCTCGGTGATTTTTATTTTATTTTTAAGCATAAATTTGACACGTATGTAAGGAGTCCAAATCTACTAAGCGCACAATTTGGTGGGCCTCATAGGGATTAGTGTGGGGCCCACCACCCATCAGTTGATTTTTATTTTATTTATTTATTTATTATTAATTTTTTTGAGCTTAAAAAGTAGAATTAATTTTCACTAAATTGCTAACTTTTTAATTTCCTTCATTATTCAAAATTACTATGAAAATTACAGGTTTGTATAAGCAAAAGTCATAAATTTGGTGGAGCCATTCAATTCTATTGTTGTATGGACTAATGCATAAGCTTTAATAATATTGTTAATTAGTTATGCACTGTACAAATAAGCGAGGACCCACTTACTTATTAATGATATAAATGACTGATTAAAAATAAGTCATTACGGTAACAAATGGATACAAATATCATTTTCCTTTGATTGACACAATGTTTGGTGTGTGAAGGTGGTGTCTGATGAAGCAAGAGCAATGTACAATGGAGGAATGGCTGGTCTAACGTATTGGAGCCCAAATGTGAACGTATTCAGAGATCCAAGATGGGGCAGAGGTCAAGAAACCCCCGGTGAAGACCCCATCTTGGCCGGCAAGTACGCTGCCAGCTATGTTCGGGGGCTTCAGGGTACCGTTGGGAATCGATTGAAGGTCGCTGCTTGTTGCAAACACTACACAGCCTATGACCTTGATAACTGGAATGGGGTAGATCGCTTCCATTTCAATGCCAAGGTAAGTAATTTTTCAACTTGTAAGTTGTGTAAATACTAATATCAAATATTAGTAATTTACCGTCTCAAAGTGAAATGTGAGTGTTTAAATTCCCTTGATAAGAATGGGTGTGATATATATATATATATATATATATATTTTCAAGAAAAAAAAAAATTTAAATAATAATAATAGTAGTCGTGATACATATATATTTGGAAATTGAACTATCAGTTTATGTACCTGGCAATGCTGAAAGGCATGGAGCAGATAGCTATTGACAATCTATGTCTTTGTATATATCAGTTTGTGTACCTGGCAATGCTGAAAATGACATGGGCACTGCTTGCACGTAACATTAAACTTTTGACACTAAGTTTATCCATATGATTTATAAGTTGCATCGTATACACTTTGCCGACAGTAGAGTCGAATAGCTTCCCTCCATTTTGAGAATAGGAAGATTATACTATTATACTGGACACCGTGGTTGAATTGGATTAATTCATTAAGATTAGTCAGGTTTTTATCGAAACCTCATTTTTTTCAGTTTAAAAAAAATAAAAAAATAAAAAATAAACCTTCTTATGCACCTTGATTATCATGACCATGATTCGCCGTATTAGGTCAGTTCGTAATACTTTTTTAAGGGTTCGATACAGTGACATACCTCTATGAACAAATCGGTTTAACTAATTTACATCAATATTTACTTGAAACCGTTACACCACGATTGTGAACCTTGATCATGAATGTAAAACCCTAAAATAAAAGTATTTTGGGCATGGTTTGAGTGGCTCAAGGGGTGTGCACTTTTGTGGTGTTGAGTGCAGGTTAGCAAGCAAGACTTGGAGGATACATATGATGTACCATTCAAGGCATGTGTAGTGGATGGGAATGTCGCTAGTGTAATGTGCTCATACAATCAGGTCAATGGCAAGCCCACTTGTGCCGACTCTAACCTTCTCCGCAACACCATCCGCGGTGAATGGGGCCTTAACGGGTCAGTTTCAATCATGGTCAATGAAATGAATGGCTCTGATCTATTCAATTATGATGATGATCACCATCATTCTAATCATCATCTATATATGATTATATTATGATGTTCTGTTTCTGGGTCCTATCAGATATATTGTCTCGGATTGCGACTCGGTTGGGGTCTTATTTGACAGCCAGCACTACACGGCCACTCCAGAAGATGCAGCTGCAGCCACCATCAAAGCAGGTTAGTAGCACCCTATCACTCCTCTCCTATAATGTACTGTATATAGTTTAATAAGAGAAATTGTTACATTGTTTGGGATTAATACTCTGATCAATCTACCAGTCACCTGTAAATAACAAATTATTAAATTTGACATAATTCATTTCATGATTCCGGCTTATTGGTCCTGACTGGCTATTGAGTGACATGTCAAAATAAAATAATAATAATAATAAAAACTAAAAAAAATTGACACAACACATTTAAGCCGTGTCTCGTACTAATTGGATTGGTTCCAAAACTTGTAATAATTTCTCGATTAAAGTAATAGATGGAGGGGTTATTTGTAAGGTCACAAACACAAGATGCTCTAAAACAAGAGATTTGGTAATTTTTCGCAGGTTTGGATTTGGACTGTGGACCTTTCCTAGCAATTTACACCGAGTCTGCCATACAGAAAGGGAAGTTGAGCCAGGCCGACGTTAATGGGGCCTTGTCTAATACTCTTATGGTCCAAATGCGTCTGGGCATGTTTGATGGGGAGCCCTCTAGGCAGCCATTTGGAAACTTGGGCCCAAGGGACGTCTGCACACCGGCCCACCAACAGTTGGCCCTCGAGGCGGCCCGTCAAGGCATTGTCTTGCTTCAAAATAATGGAAGGTCACTCCCTCTCTCTACCACTCGTCACCACACTGTGGCAGTCATTGGGCCCAATTCTGATGTTACCGTCACCATGATAGGAAATTATGCTGGTAAGACACTCATATATATGTGTGTGTATATGTGTGCGTATAATTTGAACCAATTTTAATTAATTTTGTCACATTTATTTGGTATAGGCATTGCATGTGGTTACACCACTCCTTTACAAGGGATAGCAAGATATGTTAGGACAATTCATCAGCCTGGGTGCACTAACGTGGCTTGCAATGGGAACCAGCTATTTGGGGCTGCCGAGACGGCGGCCCGGCAGGCGGACGCAACCGTCTTAGTGATGGGCCTGGACCAATCGATTGAAGCCGAAGGTAGAGACCGTGCTGGGCTTCTTTTACCGGGCCACCAACAAGAGCTAGTTTCCAGGGTGGCCAGGGCCTCTAGAGGCCCAACTGTGTTGGTCTTGATGTCCGGTGGGCCTATTGATGTTTCATTTGCTAAATATGATCCACGCATTTCAGCAATAGTGTGGGCTGGCTACCCGGGCCAAGCTGGAGGAACTGCCATTTCAGATGTTCTATTTGGTACCACCAATCCAGGTACTTATTAGATATTTACAATGATAAAATCACTTGTTGAAGTTATGATGGACTTTGTTACAAAAGCCCACAAAATTCACCGACTGGTGGGACCGAGGCCCAACTACTCGATGAGTTCGTTGGGTTTAAATATTATTTTCGATGTGTTGCCAAATGGACTTGTTAAAGTAGAGAACATATTATCTAATTACTTTCATATGCTTCATATTTCAGGAGGAAAGTTACCAATGACATGGTATCCTCAAAACTATGTAGCCAAGGTGCCAATGACAATAATGGACATGCGAGCTAACCCATCAAAAGGGTACCCTGGCCGAACCTACCGGTTCTACAAGGGCTCGGTGGTGTTCCCTTTCGGATACGGGATGAGTTACACCACATTCACACATGCCCTAGCCAATGCTCCAACCCTAATTTCGGTACCCCTTGCACGTAGTCATGGGATCGAAAATTCAACAATGTTGAGAAATGCCATACGAGTTACACACACGAATTGTGACACACTTTCACTACGTGTACATGTCGACGTGAAGAACACTGGCACCATTGACGGAACTCACACACTTCTAGTGTTCTCGGCCCCTCCCGTCGGAAAATGGGCTCCTAACAAGCAATTAGTAGGGTTTGAGAAACTTCATGTGGTAGGTGGAGGTCAGCAAAGGGTTAGGGTTGATATTGAAGTATGCAAGCACCTAAGTGTTGTGGACCAATTCGGAATTAGAAGAATTCCAATGGGTGAACATAGTCTTCACATTGGTGATCTCAAGCATTCTATCTCTCTCCAAGCTGCTTTGGGAAAGATGAAGTCCTAGTAAATTTACTGGATTGACCATTATACAAGGTGCCATAAATGACAACAGCAAGTGTAAAAAGGGACATGGTTATTAGTCATTACCAAGAAAACAAATGACTAGTTAGTCTTAAAGTGTATTAATTTACTTTTGATAGGATTTGTTACACACAAGGATTGCATAAGTGTATGTAGGTTGGTGTGCTTTATCTCTCTCCCGAAGGGAGTGAAATTGTGAAAATACCCTCTGTTACCTTTTGTTTAAGAAATAAAAAATAAAAAAGGTGTGTTCTATATATAATTGGTGCTCCCCCAAGGGAGTCATTGTATAATTTGTGTTTTATATGTTGTGTTTTATATATAGTTATTTCTCTCTCTCTCTCTCTCTAATGCGCGCACACTCACACACATAATATTTTTGAGTCGATTTCATTTCACTGTGAAATTGCTCATAAATTGAGCTCTGGTGAAGGATTTTCGATTAGGAATGACAATTGGACGGATTAGGCTAAACTCAACCCAGGCAGTAAAAAAATCAATCATTCCATTCCCGTCTTGCCCTTGAGACTTTTTAGAGTAACAATGCCATCCCGTCCCGGGAAGGTATTCGGGATACCGTAGGGGTTTAGGCTGAGTATGCCCTGATTTTAGAATTTAATAAAAACTGAACCAAATTAGCACATTGGTCTCAGACTTTATATTATAATCAAGCTAGCCTAAATTTCATTCGTGGACTTTACTAATCAAGCTGGCCCAAACTTCACTCTAAGGCCCATTAATAAAAACATGTTAAAACCTTTTCAAACATTTTCAGGCCCATAAATAAAAACCTGGCCCAAATTTCTTAACACAACCACAATAACAAAACCATATAAGAACACTGCCACAACAGTGACAACAACATCAAAACCACATACAGAACGGCAACAAAATAGTTGCTTGTGTGGCTACATGGGCCTTTGATTTTTGGGCTCTGACGTACTTGGATTGGGCCTTTTGTTGCTATGGCCCAATCACTAAAGAGTTAACATATAACAGAAAGTATTACATGTAGACAACATCAAAACCACATATATATTTTTTTTTGTAATAAAAAGTGAACACACTTGTCATCCGTATTATTCAACTTGAAAGGTAAATAAACGTTGGCATAATATCTTATATATATAAAAAAATATTCTTCTTCTTTTTTTTTTTTTTTGGAAACAATAGAGGTATAAATTATAACTTGTAGGTCATAATTTATGCTTAATTGGCGGTTAAGTTGGTTGTACATTCTTCTCCCATTTATACAAATTTCCTTTACCCACAAATATATATATATATATATATATATTTATATATATAATTGTAGTGATAGAAATGATAGTCAACATAACTGCGTGAGTTGCGCTATGCGGAATTGACGTGGAAGTTTGTATTAAAAATATGGGGTGAATAAGTTTTACTTGCTCCTTTATTTAATTTTTAAGTATTTTAATTACAGAGA
Organism: Cornus kousa; assembly: GCA_025631255.1. NCBI lineage: Eukaryota > Viridiplantae > Streptophyta > Magnoliopsida > Cornales > Cornaceae > Cornus > Cornus kousa. The sequence continues at coordinate 1,119,525 of JAOTQH010000040.1, forward strand.
CTTTTGCCATCTTAAACGAAACTATCTACTATGTTTGAAGCAAAAGTACAGCTCACTTTGTCTTAGGGTCCGTATGGCATGCATATGTTTTAGGCGTTATGGTTTTAGTCGCTACCAAAACAACTGTTTTGGTATAAGAGTGTTTTAGGTAACAATCGGAATCGTGTTTAGTAAAGGAAAATTTGTTTTGGGAAATTCGAAACTAGAAACATGAAAACGTGTTTAATAACATCTTGCGTTTTAAGAAATTTGAAAACAAGACACATGTCGGATGTCATTTTGTTGCCAAAATTTCTGAATCAATAACATGAAACCTATTTGGTAAAGGTTGTTTTGTTTATGTTTTTAAAAATTATATATAATATTAATATAATTATTAGTTATATATGTAATAGTCCAATTTTATATGGTTTGAGAAATTTTGTACACAAATATATATTTTTTTATCCATTAAGACTTATTAGGATTAAAGAAAATTATAACCTATGGTCCAATATGTTAAAGTAACTTGTATTTCACTTACAAAACTATCTCCATTAATATATATATATATATATATATATATATGATTCTTGTGTAGAGATTCGATTTTATTAGAGAAACTTTTATTAGTATTATTATTGTGTAAAAAACTCAACATTTGCATTCCTTGGTCTCTCCTGCCTCGGTAATATGTGTGTCTTGTTATATTCATTTGTACTAAAATTATTTGTAGAACCTACTAACTTGTTTGAAATATTTTTTAATGTATTTTTAACCCAACAACAGTGTTTTTATACTTGTCTCAATAGAACTTTTATGAAACCATGCATTGGGAAGTCCATTAATTCAATCGGGTTTTAATTGTACACTGGCACGAACACACGAGCCGATAATTTGAAAATTACAATTCAAATGATCTAAACTGATCCAAAACACATACAAAATTTACAATAATCTTAAAAATACATTTTTCTAGTTATTTGAACTGCTTTCTGAAAAATAAATTTACAACATTGGTTGCATATTGTGCACTAATCTGAATTTTACATTGCAACTGATCTGAAACACATCGATCAATACATAGTTTACACATTGTACTAGTTATTTGAACCGCTTTATGATAATAATATATTGACAATGGGAAGTACAAGTCATAAGTCCAGTCCAGTCCAGTCCACTCCAAATAAGGATCAATGAACCCAGTTGTAAATTTGAGAAAATGACCCCAACCTCGATCCAAATATGACAGTTGCAATACACAACAACAACCAAACACATATACAATGTGATACCCCTCGACTCCGAGACACGGATTGATTAGGCCCAAGCCCAAAACCGAGGGAATATCAAAGAATTTAAGTATTAAACGAACACAGAATTCAAAAAGAAATAAGAATAAATAATAAAGTTGAAAAGAAAACTAAATAATAAATCCTTCATAAAATAATCCAATAAAGTAATTCTCCAATATAATCCAAATCCTCTGGTACCTGTAACCATCTAAATTACATCTCAGGAATCCATCATGTGAACCCCTAAGAATAATTGAAACAATGAAATCCAACGACTGAAATAAAAAGAATCCTACATAGAAGAGTGATGAAGACTATCTCTGCTCAGCACGAACAATCTCTAAGTCTAAAACTAACAAACACCTAAAAAATAATAGTGGGTCAAGCCCACAAACAAGTTATAATCTACTACATTCCAAACAGAGACCCGATACACGAATGCATCCTAGTCAACTCAACAATAATTAAGTAATTTGTATATATATATATATATAGATATAGATAGATAGATACACATTAAAGGACTCTTATTGGACTACAGGGCAACATCAACCTGAATAGTAGGCAATATGCAAAACGCACATATAATGGGCATGAGTACCTAGTGTTGCCCAAGTATAGACTCTAGAGGGGGGGAGGGGTGAATAGAGTCTTTGGCAAACAATGGCCAATTTTCGGATTTGCAAATTCTACTAAACCTTTCTAACAATTATGCAATAATCAAGATATAAACATGAACAATTAATAGCATAAATGTAAAGAAGATAAGGAAAGAGAGATTGCAAACATTCACACGGTGATTTTAGCGAGGTTCGGAAACTCCTACTCCTCGGCTCAAGACCCCTCTTGAGACTTTCCAATCCACTATTGCACCTCCTTACGGGTGGAGAGCAAACCTTTACATGAAACAACACCTTGTTTTACCTTGCTAAGAGACAACCTCTCTTAGTCTTCCTTTGGGTCACACCAAACCCTTACAAATTGAAGCTAGCTTGCTTCTTCTTCCTTAGGCCACACTAGCCTTTATAAATGAAGATCAGATTTGTTGCATACAAGTATATCTCTCAAAGATTGATATGCAAATATTAGCTCATAAGTAGAGTATAGATGAATAAATTGAATGATAAGGGATGAGAGAGTATGATATGAATGAAAAACAAAAGCTCTTTGGATGCTATATGATGTATCTCAATGGTAGCAACACTTAATCCCAAAGTCCCCTTACTCTATTTATAGAGATTGAGCAAGTAATTCAAAAATAGAGTTGTTGTGCACACTGCCTAAGAGGAAATAGCCGTTAGAATTTGAATCCATGCTATTTTGGTATACCGAAATGAAACACCATTGTGTTTCGATCGTCCGAAATGGTTCAAGGTTGGAACATCATGCTCTCAGTATCTTTGCATCGGTAGACCAAAGTGAAGTTTAAGTTATTTTGGTCGACCGAAATATCTTGGAATTGGTTTCTGTATATTCATTTCGGTAGACCAAAATGAATTGATATTCTATTTTGGTCTACTGAAATAGAACTGCATTTTACACACATCACACTTTTCTCCCCCTTTGTCATCTAAAAAAGGTGGGAAGCCTAGACAACTTCATTTAGCATTTATCATTGCGCATAGTGAAGTGATGGCATCAAGAATTGGCAATATAGTGGTAATGACTATAATGTGCTTTGGAGTGGAGTATATAAGCAATTATATCATAAGATACCAATTTAATTGATAGCATGAGTTCAATAGATCATAAAGGTTCATGGCATATACAAAAGTATACATAAGGCATAAACCAAAGATGAAATATAAACTCAATTAGGTAAAAGTATACAAAAGTATACATAATAAACCGTAACCAAAAAAAAAAATGAAGCATGGATTAGAGTATGCCAAAAGTCAAAAACCTTTGTAGAGGCAAGTCTAAGATGTTAAGTGTGCTTCAATTCTAATATATTTTTCCCATTTGATATTTTCAAGAAAAAGGTAAAAATAATCAAAATTATGAAAGCTCGTGAGAAAGAATATGATGATCAACAAGTCATTTTGTAGCATGCTTAACAATTTCCAATAAGCATAACAAGTCATGCAATAAACTTTCAAGAGATTATAAATAATCTCCCCCTATGAGTATGCTTCCATTTATATCATATATCAAGTATTGGAGATATACTAAATAATGTAATAAAATAATGATATATGGAATGAGCCATTAATGCCAATGATCTTCTTTTTATAAGCATATGATTGAATGATCAAAATCACATGTGACATTACTCCTAGACATATGCAATAAATTTTCAATTATGTAAAAGCATATTTTCTTTGACATTTGATTATAAATAATTGGCTGCATGATTGTACATATGAATGAGTTCAATGTTTCTCTTTATACATATTTCTTTAAGAGATGAAGTCAAGAGATCTCATGAAGTGTATAGAATGAGGCCTTGATACCAAAATATTTTCTTTAAGAGATGTAGTGAGAGATTGGCTACATTATTTTTCATGTGGATGAGCTTAATATCTCTTTTACACACATTCTTTAAGAAGTGATGTACGAATATCACATATAATTCCAAAGTGCTAAAAATAGATGCATCAAATAATAAAACACTTATGAGATCACATTTGTCATATAAGTTAGAACAAAAAATGTTCTTTAAAAGTCATAATCCCAAGGTTAAAGTGTCAAATAAATATATGAATTTTAATTTTTATGACACTAACGGAGTTTTAATCCTTAGAAGAATTCGAGTTTACTCATCATGCTAATCTCAATTCATTTTTCATACTAGTGGTAAATTTCTTTGTATAAATTATAAATGTTGATTCAAGGATAGTATATAAGTGCAATCAACATACTTTCATTAATGGTTTTAAAAAGACACACACACATATTTCAATTTTGTTAAAAACTATCAATCTTAAAAAAATCTCTAATCCTTTCAAAGAGAGCTCTAGAGGCTTATTTTAATCACATAAGGCCATAGATGATTTTAAACATATAGTTCAAAATTTTATACATTTCAACTCCGAGTGATTATTCTTCATAGCATTTTAAAATAAAGTCAAGTAAAAATACATGCAAAAACATGTAATATTTTTATTACTTCTATTTAAAAAACACATGCAAGGTCATTTATTTAAATCCTTCTTCATAGTTGAAGACTTGGGAATGTATTCTAGCTTAGTTACCAATGATGACACATGATTCATATCATGATATGATTGTAAAGGAACATGGATAAAAATATAACAACTTTAAGAAAGAATTAGTTCCTTTATCTAGAGTATATAGAATGTTCACCAATGAATGATTAATTGGTGAGCACATCAACTCTTAGGAAGGCAATATAAATTCTTATTCTTTATTTTCATGAGATGATTCTTCCAAGAAGTTTTCATAAGTTGAGTCTCTTAGGAATACATTAGAAATTCTTAT
>JAOTQH010000040.1:1161316-1178229 GCA_025631255.1 Cornus kousa
GAAGAAGTGATTTATCAAAAGGGAAATCTCTCTACGACTTGCACTTTCCTGCCCTACTTGTAATGTAACAGGAAGTATACTTCTATCATTTTTCTACTGTTCTGGGCATAAATAATAAAAATTATCTAAAACTTTGAACTTTGAATATCTTAATTTTTCTTACATTTTATCAGCAACCGAAAAACAAAACGAGGACCGAAAGAAAAGTAAAATAAAGAAACATCTCTCAAGCTCAAATATTCATGGGTATAAAAATATGAAAAAAAAAAAAAAAAAAAAAATCAAATGCATAGATTTTGACATGAATTTCTAACAAAAATGCCTCTCTCTAAAATAAATCGAGAAGAAGAAAAACTATGAAAAACATCAAACAAAACCGTTTTTTTTATATACTAGCCTCTGTTTGGTTACTAAGAAAACAGGGAAAAGAAAATTATAAAAGCATTATTAATTTATAACATGATTTACATCTCAAAGTTCGGGTTATTTTGGTTTCTAAAACACAAAAAAAAAAAACTAACCTTAACTATAAGTCAAAAGTACTACAAAACCAGTTCTTTTCTTTTTCAACAATTTTCCAGCAACCACACATAATCAATTCAACTTAAAATTAACATTTTAAGTTTTTCTAACAGAGATTTCTATCAGAGAAAAGAGAATAACAAGAACCTATCTTTCCAGCAGCTTTGCTTAACGGATTATAGAACTCCGGCTAGCCTCAGAACGGCCGAACTCCGGCGTGGTTTGCACTCTAGTCCCAGAAGATTCAGATGGCTTGCACTCTATCGTGCAGTCTCAAGTCTTTTGCTAAATGCTACGTATATTATATATGGCTTTGTATATACAGTAATATTTGTATATAGCTTGTGTCATATATGAAATTACTAAAGCACCCATGCATTGGCAAATTAAGTTCACCTAAAGTAGTTTTTTTTTTTAAAAAAAAAAAAGAAATTCTTACACCTACAAAAATTTGGGCCAGCTTGATTTGTAAGTCTTAAAACAATTATCAAGAATTCAGAAACTCTAAAACAAGTTTCACATAAATGAATCTAAGTATTTTTGTACATTTTTGTATATTTTTTAATACTCTTTCCGTTTCAAAACAAATGTCCATCTTTCCTTTTCTGATTGAACCAAAATAAATGTCCCTTTTGAAAAGTCTTAGGACTATTTTTTGTAACATTACCGATTTAACCTTCTTACACTGAACAAAAAGAGACTGAACGAACTATTTTTAAAGTTACAAACAAACAGACTTCAATTTCTCTATGCTTAGGGCACCCACTTTACCTCAAAGAATACTTGAGCCATCGATTTTGAAAACTGAAAAAGTACCATTAAGTTATAACATTTGATATGATACGTACTTAATAAAATGTTCCTTCTCATCTTACCATTCTATATGTCAGTGTAATTCTCTAATATTGATTCAAAAAATTATACTAACCTTTCATGTCAGACACATTTGTTAAATTGTGTCCAGGGAGAATACCTTCTTTTTTTTTCTTTTTTTGCAATGATAAATATATTATTTTTGCATTATTTTGGTTGAAAGTGGATTTTACACAAACACAAGGATAAATATATTGTTTTAAAATTTAATTCTAGCCAACTTTATTACTAAAATACAGAAAGAATTGGTTTTAAAACATTAAATTTAGAAAAGCTTAGTGTCTTTTCAAAATCAATATATAGAATTAAATTAATACCTTGAAATTGGAATTAATATATATATATATATATATATATCGTTTAAACTTTGAATAATTTTTTTTTCAATTCCAAATTCAATAATACCTTTGGGAGCTGAGTGTAAGGGGAGGTGCATTTTGGACAATTGAAATTGATACTCACCCCACAACCTAAAAAGCTTAGCTTGACTAAGCTCTCTTTGATGTTGATCTTGCAATGATAAAAATATATATATAAATACATATAATATACTAGCATATATAAAAAGAGATGCACAGCCAATAAGGGCATATGATGTTAGATATGGTGATTAAATATAGTATTCTCGTGGTTGAGAATGGATTCTAGCCAAGTACGGTGATTAGCAGAGTAGTTAGTCACAATTATTTTATATTATCATTGATTTCAAAGTTCTCTATTTTTTACAAAGAAAAGGTCAGTGGGTTTATAGGTGTCCCATTGGTCACACCATGTTGCGTAGTTAATTGTCAATATATATAATGGTTTGTGATGGATGCATTTTTAGATCTGTGACCCAAATCTAATTGGTGCACCAAACAAAAAGGCATGGCTAATAATTTAACCTGTCATCGTCTGGGGGGACCGTCAATTATCATTGTCAAATGAATTTAATCATGACCAATGCCACTAGTCTATATATATATATATATATATATGGGTGCATACTTACCTATCCATCCATGACTATATATATATATATATATATATATATAACGATATAAATATTGATGCTTCAAGAAAAGTATGAAACTCCACATTTTTTAATACACTGATTCAACCCTAATATGAGAATATATTAATAGCATCTCAAGAAAAATCCTTCAAGCAGAATGTGAGATTTCAATATGATATAATATTTGAAAAAAAAAAAAAATTAAATTACCGACATTCAAGTAATGATATAATTTTGGAAAAATTTTAAAATTACCCGACACCTGACTCGAGCGTCAGTATATTTTTTGGCACATTTCTTAATTTTTACCCGTGTACAATGATTTAGATGCTTTTTTACATTCCCCACATCTTTTTAGATACTTTGCCGATAGTGATTGTGATCATGATTTTTTACCTTTTTTCTTATATATCAATAATTACTTGGATTTTCAATTTCCTATTACATAATTACAGTGATAATGAACATTTAACTCAAATGGTATTTTCTCTCCTCAAAGAGAAGGTCAAAAGTTCAAATTCTTTAGGGATAACTATTACTTGTAAGTAAGAAAATAGAATGCATGAGTAACTTACCTATCAAAAAATTATTATTATTATACAACCTTATGTTGCCTTTGAATAAATTAAATAATAATAATAATAATAATAAAATAAATACATTAACAAAGAACAGCATTAAACAAATAAGTGGTACGCATTAATTTGTGCATATATTAATATTATAAACCCACACACCCATATTGATATTGTCCCCGTTGAAGACTCACAAAGTTTCAAACACTCAAAATACTATTTAGATGATAAAAAAGTGCCAATTTGAGAATCTATATGGTCACATAGTCACATACATTAGAATCTACATGTATTAGTTAGCAAGCTAAACTTTAAAAACATTGAAGTCAGTTGGGAAAGGGTAGCTATCTATGCATGAATAGTGGGAAGCGTAGCTAGGCCTGCAAACGAGCCGAGCCGTTCGCGAATTGTTCGGGCTCGGCTCTTGAATTACTCGGCAATGAACTAAGCTTGAACCAAATTATGAAACTCGATTCATAAACGAGTTAAGCCTGAACATCAGTAAGTTCGACTCGTTTATTCATAAACCGTTCACGAACTGAACTCGATAAGGTGTTCGCGAACATACTCGATTATAATATATATATATCTACACACACACACACACATACATATCCAATTATAATATATAATTTTATGTTATGAAGGCTTAGTCCACAAGCCATTAATTTTTTTAGTTCTGTCTTAAATCCAATTTTATCATTTATTCATTTTAAAACAAAACTCAAGTCCATCTGTACCATCAAACCCAAGCCTATGTCTTATGTCTAATCCTGATCGTTTTCCCTTTTTCTAAAATTATCAGTAGCCCAAGTAGCAACGGCAACACACTCAGCAATCTGCTTTCTGTCATGAAATCTTACTTCACTCTCTTTCTCTTCTTATATTTTATCATATCATCAAATAGCAATGGCAACACACTTATATATTAATCGTCTTTCATCCAAACTGATTTTTAGTATAGATTTTGGGGTTTACTATTGATTTGTGTTTCTCTCAACTTCTTCCATTAAAATCAACTCTGGTAAGTTTAATTTTTGATCAAATTTATCACTTTCTTTTTTTCTCTCAAACTTCTCTCTTTTTATTGCTGCAAATCTATTTCTATCGCAATTTTTTTTTTTTTTTTTTTTTTTCAGATCTGTTAGATGTGAAGTACCACCAAAAAAAAAAATTAAACGATTTATCAAGCTCGGCTAGAGGCTCGTCGAACATAGCCGAGCTAAGCTTGAACCAAATTTTCTCGGCTCGGCTCAAGCTCGAGCCGAGCTTGAGCATTCTATCCCCTAAGCCAAGCCGAGCTTGAGTACGCCATTACTCGGCTCATTTGTAACCTTAAGCATAGCTTTCATATCACAGGTTTCCACCCAAAATTTGATTATCCAAAAGTCATTGAAAAATTTACGAAATTTTGACTGATTTCAGAGGAACAACATTTTTTATACCACAAATTTCAAGTTCCCTGAAAATTTCATTTTGTCTTCACCAGATTCTTAGAGAAATATCATATTTTTTGTATTATTTTCGAACTAAAATTCTCTCCTGTCAAATAGTGGTCATGTTCCGTCTAGTTAGTGAAGTACGTTACAAAAAAGTTGTGATGTTCAACCCACATCACAATATAACTGGATGAAACATGATCACTTCTCCACATGAGAGGATTTTGATCCATGATTTTCAGCTCAACAAACCTGAAAAATGGCTGATATTTTACATTCTTTTATGTTTCGTTTAGTAGGAAGGAAGAGGAGTGGATAGAAGATAAAAAAACAAGAAACAAATTTTCTTCGTTTAGTAGAGATGAAACAAGGAGAGGAGAGGAGAAGAAAGAAGATGATGGATGAATCATCTTTCTTCTTCACAAATTTTTATCCCAACAATATGGATGAAAGACACATAGGAAGAAAGGTAAAACTATTATAAATGTTTTTATATTACAAAACTTTTTTTAATTAACACTTTCTATTTTCTTCTATCGTAACAAACAAAATAAGGCATTGTCTTGTTCCTTTTTTGTTCCATCCAACTGACAAAAAAAAGAAAATACACACTCTCTTTCCTTTGGATGTTTTATTTATCTCTACTTCTCTCCCTTCCATTCAATTTTATTCCATCCTACCAAGCGAAGCATTAATAGACAGAAAATTGGCAGCATCAGCATAACTCAGTGATCAAATTCAACTTCTAGATTACCAATAAGCAAATGCAAACAGCAAGTCCTGCATAGATTATTTTCTTTTGTGTTAGTAGTCATAGTTTAGCAGCTTAACTATATAATAACCATACTCCTTAACAAGCATAGTTAATGAAAAAATAAAATAAAAATGCCCCAACTAAAAAAGTCAAAAGGCTTGCTAATATTATTTTTCCCCATTGATTTGGCATCGTTTGCTTGGTGCCTAACGTCACTGGAATCTCATAGTAGACATGCCAACTTCACATTACGATAATACCGACTGACCAAAGAAATTCTACAAAATGCTATCAGTAATAAAATTCCCAATTCATTCATTCCCGCCAAATAAACACCATATTCATTTTTATTTTTTTTTATTTTTTTTTATTTTTTTATTTTTGGTCAAGTATACAAAACCTTACTCAATCTCTTGATCAACCGTCGGTGAAAATAGTATTTCGGCAACTTTGATAAAGAGGATCTTGAAGGAGATCATAGTGCCAGCTTTCCAATTTCATAAATACGCCAGTTCACCTTCTCATCACATTCCCTGCAGTTCAAGTAAAAGTATCTCCTGAAATCTCAGTTGTATCTTCAACAATAAGACATACGGCGCTAAGGTGCTTGACTACTTGTTTGATCAGCTTGAAACTCTCTCAGTAGCTGTAGGGACTGGCGGTAGAGGTTAAGGTCCATGCCATCTACATTTCTTCCCACTCGTGCCTTCAAGATTGTCTGAAACAGCACCGTTAATCAAAAGAGTAGAATTGATGGTCAAATATACAACAGAACATACTAACACAAACTCAAGCAGTAAACAAATTTGTATGCATGTTGATGTTAAGGGATAAAATGACACCGGGCAAGTATTAGCAGCTATGAGCTAACTATTCCAGCAAAGATAGCAGTTGTGTTGGTTGTACTTGGTGCCCAACTCAGGCTGATCTATGGACCATAGCTAGCCATTGATCTGGCTGTTTTTTGTCCCCGGATCACTGAAGTATCTAGTAAATGGTGCTTTGTTTTCCGTGATACCTTTAAAACAAGATACAAAAATGCCTAGAGGCTAAATCAACATTCTGATGCACAGACCAGGATGTTTGTCACAACAGGGATGATGAACAAGGAAGGACAAACTTTGTTCTTCTACTTCATGCCCAACTCAAGCAGATCTATGGACCATAGCTAGCCATTGATCTGAATGATTTTGTGCCTGGATCACTGGAGTATCTAGTAAATGGTACTCAGTTTGTTGTGAAAACCTTTTACGACAAGTTACAAAAATGCCTAGAGGCTAAATCAACATTTTGATGCACAGACCAGGCTGTTTGTCACAATAGGGATGATGAACAAGGACAAACTTTGTGTTCCAACCTTAATTTTAAAGGAAGAACACAAATTGGCATAATACAAAGACGAGCATGCCCGTGCAGTAAGTACACATTACATTTTCCATCAAAATGCGACTGTGCTGATTTTGTGTGCGGGGTGTGTTTACCAATGTGAGGTGCGAGGCCTTAATGGAAGCTGCATCTCTTACCTCATTGTTAGGTTGAATGAGGAGTTCTCCGATGAACTGGTAGATAGATCCAACTCGAAGGTTGAGGCTTAAGTGCTGGGTGTCGATTTTTAGATTGGCACTTTCATCAACAATTACAGCAATTGCAGTCTCTACGGAATAGTCTTGTAGCCTGAAAAGAGGACAACAACAATTAAGGTTTTCAACAGGCTGTTCATGCATTTTCTATGTAATATTACAAAGGTCACGTCTGTCTCCGGTGTTCCCATTCCAACCTCCCATGTAGTCAGGACCAGCACTGGGTAACACTTCTTTTTTTATGCACTTCGATGTGTTTTCTTTTTGGGGATATTGATGTCCCATGAATATTGTGCGGTTCACCATAATCCAAATATCATTTCAAACTAGTCCACTATAACAATGTATAAAAGACGTAACTTCTAGAAATATTTATCAGAGATCACCTACGGGGAAAGAACATTGAGAGATCATGAAGCCAATGGTCAGGCAATTCATAAGTTATGATTGAAGTAAAAAAGTTTGAAGCTCTAACAATTATAAAACTTTAAGAGAGATGGGCTTTTCTACTCAAAGTAGAGTAGGTGATCTGGAGCACTTTGCTCCACATCCCCCAATGAAAGTACTTATACCAGATCCGATTGAATAATCAAATCTACTCTTCATGATATAGGCATAGAACAATTAATGGAGGACATTTCCCCACTGAATATTCTCTAGTATAAATCAGAATGATAATGAAATTTTCTTATTTTAACAAGGATTGTTAATAAATCTGTTGAAAGCAAATGCTCACAACCATTTCGGGTGGCTTTCCTCTCCAAAACTGGTCTGAATCTATCAGTTGGAAGTTAGCCGCCTTTCTTCTTATTTGTGTTCCCTTGTTTTTGTATCCTAGCGGTACTTCCTTGCCTTCCAAAGTGGAGGGACGAGGGTTCAAGTCCTCGTAGAGGCAAAGTGGGTGTGTGAGTTTCTTGCCAAGATTGGTGCTAACATTTAGTGAACGAATGCCTAGTCTTCCTTCAACTTTATCAGATTATAAATCCAGAAATCTGGAATGTTGTAAGTTGTAAAAAAGTTAAGATCAATTTGATAGCGAGAGTGCAGAGAAGAGGGGCATATAATCCCAAGGGGTTGGCTCAAGTGGTAAGATCAGGTCTAAGGTTCGAATCCTCTCAAGTGCAAACAATTCATTGAGGGGATGTGTGTGAGTATCAACTAGGAAAAAATAAAGGAGAGGCATATGATATACATTATTCAAGAATTACTAATAGATTTTTTTGAGTTGTTTTAGAAACCATCTTCAATTATGCAAATAAAATTATTCCTCACCTAAGCTTTCATTCCCGTCACAAACTTTCCTGCTTTTTCAATTAAATTGTTCTACCTGACAAAACCTTGTGCCTTTGTTGCCTTCACTTCAATTGGTTACTCTATAATGCATAATACAAATAAAAATGCAAGTACTTGCATAAAAGTAAATGTAGAACTATTTTGGTGTGCAGAAGCAACGCGATGGCTTTTAGTCATATTTATGTTTATAATCAGCATATCAATGTGGAACTGTTCTTAACAACTAATTCACACCTAATTGTAGACCTGTTTTCAGGAGCTTGTATTTTTTTCTTTTTAAATTTTTCCTCTCTAACAGAACCGAGTCAAGTCAACCCAGAAGTGACAGAATAGTTATGCCAATAGTTTACTGCTTAGAGAAACATTTCTTCGAACCAAACTGAAACACAAATTTTAGGGAAATATTTTCATTGAAAGAAATGCAGCCTATGACAAAGGAATTTGCATTATGGCTCAGTTACCAATTTTTACTTGTCGCTAAAGAATGTTTGGCAAAAGATTCAACTACAAGATAAAGAAACATGTATAAAAAGATCATTTTGCGATTGAGCTCCCACCTAAGCAATCTAGTATGAGGATGGACTAGAGAAAAGCCTAGTTTTTGGTGATATTATGCACAAAGTTGCTACTCTTAAGTTCAAAACCAGATTTTCATGTCTGACAGACTAAACTTTTACCATTACCGAGCAATAACCCCCAATAAGTCAAAGGTAATATTGATTCCTGTTCTAAATCATGGTAGAGAGAGAGAGAAAGAGAGAGGGGAAAACAAATTCTGTAAATCAACATAACCTAATAAGCCTGTGTAGGCTTATATGTAAGGATACAAGTCTTGCATAATAACACAAGGGTCCTATCAACTAAATATAATTACATAACGACCCAACATATATATAAAACTTCTAACAATTCCATTAACAAGCGTATTGGGAGAGGTGGGCTCAATACTGGCTAATCTAGACATATTATAAATTATCTGTGCGATGTGATTGCCTCATACTTGAGTCACATAAACTTTTTTTTTTTTTTTCCACCACATACTCACACTTGGTAGCTTGAACTTTTACCATTACACAATCAAATGACCCCTGAAAATAGCTTATATTAATAGAGTTAAAAAATCATATATCAATAGAGATTACCCACTTGCCAGTAACTCGAAGTGAGGCCCCTTGCTTAAAATGTGGAGAAGAGGAGTTCAATTCTTGTAAAGTAACCAAAGCACCAGATTTTATTGTAGATGATGCCATTGAAACACTAGGAGCTTGCAATGACAATGTCCTGCAATTGAGAACTCCATTGAAGAAAACAAAGAAAGACTTGAAGATCTTAGAAAAAAAAATTTGCATACCATCTCGGTTAGGAAGTTGTACTGTTAAAATATATAATACACAAGTAGTATCTCATTGCCAAACATTCCCAGAAAACAACCACCACCATAAACAGATAAATGTAGAAGTTAAAAAGTTTCCCAAATTCATTAATGTCAACTAAATATGCCATATTACTGCTGCTTTTAAGTTTTAACTTCATACACAGCTTGACGACAGAAAACTCGTTATATTTGTGATAAGGATGCAATGCTTTAGTAATTGAATGAAAAAAAGGAGTTTTCAAATTATGCTTTTGGATCAGCATGTTAATCACAATTTCCCAGGCCCACTTAGAAAAAACCGTATGGAAAAAGAATCTAACAGATCTTACAAATTGAAAGGCTGGCCAATATGTACATGTGACTCTGAATACTGAGAGTATTTAACAGGTATCACATAATGAGATGTTTAAGTTGCAACATCCAATATATTTTATTCTTGTATTAGGGACACGTTCCCCTTTTGAACGTTTTTCTAATATATTTTATTTACTTATCAAAAAAAAAAAGTTGCAACATCCAATATTGTACCTCATACCAAACATGGAAGCTCACACCTAAGAAAGCCCCAAAAATTAAACATGCCTCATTTCCTTAAACACAATTCAATAAAATTTTCTCTTTCAATTCCTCAGGTGTTGGTTCTTTCAAACAGGGCCCAGTGTGAGCCCAGCTTGTTAAAAGAATTCTTCTGTTTTTGATAAGTAGCTTGTTACAAGAAATATACGATGATACATGAGAAAATAATAAATTTTTGTGGTAAAATTTTAAAATAATTGCACAACATTATTGAATAAAACTAATAATAAGACTACATATAATCAAGATGAAAAAAATTGCATACAAGTTGGTAAGCTTCCTATTTTTAATCAACCCATCCTGTCTATATTTCAATAAGCAAGTTCACATTCAAGCAATTCTTTAACATTAGGTATAATGCAATCATTTACATTATCCTAAACCCAAAATTATCATTTTAGGTTCCCTTTCGACAATTAAACTAACACTTGCATAAAATCCAATATATCCATATAAAAGCATAAGTATTCACACATAATATAAGCCACCAAAAAGGATTCAAGGGGCACCCACAATACTTTGCATAAATTCCTATAGAAATATATAAACATATGCAAAAGGATTTCAAGTTGTATAGATTACTATAAAAGTGATATAGATCTTAGTGAAACACGACTTTAAGCAGAAGCAAAATATAAGAAACAAACTGAAAATTGCAAAAATACTTGAACCAACAGTGAACTTTGCTGCTTGGTGAGTTTCAGAGAGGCAGGTAGATAGTCTGGTATATCCACGCAAGCTTAATAGTGCATTTATAAATGACTAGAAATTCTTCTAAATGGGAGTTCTTTTACCTTTTGCCTTTTCTTTCCTTTCCTTCCTTTTTCCCCTTTTCATCTCTTCTCTTTTTCTTCCCCCTTCTTTCGTTTGGCATAACTTTTGCTTTTGATTTTAGACAGTAGAAGAAGAGAAGCTATTGCTTACATTTGTCTTATAAATTATTGTTTGGTCACTGCATAAACATTTGCTGAATCTCTTACCCCCATGAAATATCGGCTTTACCAAGTCTATAATTCCCGAGGGAGATTCTGATTGTAATAGAATCACCTACAGAGGATTGTACCTTTTTATTTGTTCGCATTTTTGTTCCTAGATTTTCAGACATAAAATTTGTGTGCAAATTTCTGGCACACCCGGTGGGTCAGAGCCATCAGCTGGCACACAAGGGCAGAATGCCCATTCATCTCATACAATATCTTCTTATTTGACTAGTTTTCTCAAATGCTTTTTTGCAAATCCTTATTAATTTGTCATATAACTATTCAATCATTTAAATGTTTGTTCTCCCACGTGCTCTCTTCTCAAAACTGAGACTTCACCCATTGACCCAGACATATAGCATATCCTAAATGGCAACCAGATTGGTTCTCGGTCATGTTCGTTCAAGCATTTCGTCAAACATCTGTTGAACTAATCCTAAATATCAGTCTAAACATAAACTAAAACACAAATGTGTACTACAAACAAATAGACAGAAGTTTCAATCTCATACATAAGCATAATCTTGAGAGAAATCAGCATTAGCTCTTTTCTTTGGATTGAAAAGATTTATGTGTTTATATACAAACGTCGTATGTATCTGGTGTGTGTGTATACGGTGTTTGGTAACAGAAAGTTTTCAATACATACCGCTATGACGAACTCATCTATGGTTTCACTTGGCGGCGTGAACGTGAGAGATAAAATGGAAGAAGAGGTTGGAAGAGCCTCCAAAAGTCCCAAGCAAATTCAAACGCTATTCAGGAAGAGGCTTTTAAGAGCCATCACAATTTACAAACATTCACCCAATTATTATTCTACAAAAACAAGACAATCAAAACCTCAATTTTTTATTTCGAAGAAAGAAATGATTTTCTTTTAAAATTGAAAATTAAAATTGAAAAATGTAAAATTTTAGCTCCATTTTTGGTGGAGCTTACCATAATAGTAATAATTAAATTACATACTTGATTAGACAAACACTATTATAAAATCCCATCGAAATTATTATTATTATTATTGTTATTATTATCATCCAAATATGCTAATAGGGTAGCAACCCAAGCAGCAACTCAAACGAATTTGAGGTATAACTTGAGCCTAACTGAGTATATGAAATGTTAACTCAAGCTCAACTCTAACTCTATTTTCAATCCTAACTTCTTAATTCGAGCACAATAGGTTAATATTTAAGAATTCGAGCACAATAGGTTAATATTTAACAAAGTAAGTTAAAAAGAAAAAAAGTAATCATAATTTGAGTAGTATATACAATATAATGTATTTAAAATTAAAAATATATATGGGTTGACTTGGTTACTAGCACCTCAATTAAAGTACAATCCTGATTAAATTCAAGTTAAATTTTTTTAAACCTGGCCTAACCCTAATTGTAAAATTGATTATCCAAGTCCATAAAAAATCATAATGACCTCAAATTGCCAAACCCAAATTGCACCCCTCAATAGTAGTCATAATTTATTTTTGGGTAACAAAATCTTGTACATTTTGTCTGATTTTTTAGATTTATGGGTTTCATTAATCCTTTGATGTTTGGGTGGAAGGAAAGATTGAGGAGGGATTGTTTCAAATTTGAATAAAAGAGATGAGGAAAAGAAAGAAACCAATTTTAACCCTTTCATCCTTTCTACCATCCTATGTTTCAATTCCCCTCCCCCACCGACCATTTGCAGTTTAAATGACTAATAATTAAGGGAATCAATTCTCCCCATACATTGCCGGCCCAAGTAACAAAAGTTTTTGTTCACACATCTCTCCATATCTCCTCCCTTCTTTCTTCCGTGATAACCAAAAATGCTAAAAAAAAATCAAATATCCCCCAAATAAATATATAAATACAACTCCCCCTGTAAATGTGACAACCAAAAATGCTAAAAAACTCAAACAAAAATGCTAAAAAAATCAAATATCCCCAAATAAATATAAGTACAACTCCCCCAGACTGTGCAATCATATTAGTAACAAATAAAAGAAAAAAAAAATATACAAAATACAGAACACTTCCTGTTCAACAGTTCAACTTCATATGCATGCTAAGGGTAGTGAGTGGCCTATTTAAAAAATCCTTAATCAATACAAATTATTCACACACACACACACACACACACACACACCCACCCACACCCACACCCACCCACCTAACAAGTATAATAGGACTAGAGGAATCTAGAGTATCAGCCTGCATAGAGGAATAGTTCATGAAATGCAATAGAGACAATTTCATGAAACTTACGACATAAAACTTAATTTGCTGTCCGAGCAGAAGCTTTGAAATTCAACTCCTAACGGAGTTCAATCTTATCAAAAATTGCATTTCAGAACACTGTCAGAGATCAAATCCATAATATGCCTTATCTGACAATCGTGTCAAATACAACACCCACTTGGTAAATTTTATGGCTTTGTTTCGATTTCCCAGCCCTCAAAATGTAGAGTACAGAGAACAAATTCAAAAATAGTAACCTTAATTCAATCTCAAGCACACTCAAAACAAGCAACATCACAATTAATTTAACTCCAAAAACAAATACATGATCTATAACAGGTCTTTTGACATGGTATGTCACATCAATATCCTCAGGTATACAGAGGTATTCAGAAGACTAGATAGATTGTATTATCATCCATTTATCATAATAGAGTTAGCTCATACTAGTATTTAAACCAGTACGAGGACGACTCAACCATTCACCACAACCAAAAACAATACTGTTACTCAACAAATAGAGAAGGAAACTACAGCTTGCAGAGATCTCAGTATTTGTGAATAGTAAAATTGACCAAAAAAACGTAAACATGATAGTTCTAAGAACAAACTCCTACTGCAGAAAACTAAGATCATTGAGCTATCACAATGAAGCCTTCAGCCTTAGTTCCGGAGGTATCTCAATGATCACTTCTTGGATTTCTTAGCTTTCCTACAAAAATAAACAATAATCATAATTAGGGCCACCTGTTACAAATAGAAGGATAATACAAAAGCTCTTGTGTCTTACTCTGCAGGAACTGGTGCAGGTGTTGGTGCGGATGCAGGTGCTCTCTCTCCAGGTCCCTGCATATATCAAAACACACAATTAATAAGGACATGTAAATGCATGCGCTCTCACATATGCATGAACTTAAAGCAAAGTCCATAGCCGCAACCAGATATTTGTGCATACAAGTACTACATTGACTTCCTTTGAACAGCATGGCAGTCTATAAGGCTGTAATACCATTAATCTCGGTATTTACTCAAAGGGTCCCTATGATGTTTCAATCATATTATATTGGGTTTTTGAAAATCAGCATCAAATTTTCTTGCACACAGTTTTATAATTCAGTAACAAAGTAGAAAATGAAATCCCAAAAAGATAAAAGTCCCAAAATAATAGTCTTCTTCCACTCTTACCTGAGCCAGACGTTCCTCCCTCCGGGCAAACTTTCTTTCCCTGCTTGCCTTGTTCTTAGCACGCTTTGCCTCAAACTGGTCAGATAATGACTTCTCTCTTGCCTTCTCAGCCTTTGACTTATGGATACTCTCCATCAGCACCCGCTTGTTCTTAAAGACATTACCTTTCACTTTCATGTACATATCATGGTACATGTGCTTATCAATCTTCTTTGATTCCCTATATTTGCGGAGCAAGCGCCTTAGAACACGCATTCTCCTCATCCAAAGAATCTTGGTGGGCAGTCTTGCCTCCCTAGTACCCTTGCGCTTACCTGAAAATGATTTGAAGAAAGAATGTGACACATATTATCATGATTGTTAGTAGAGGCCTTAAGCCCTTAAAGTGAAAGACTGGAAGGTAACAATTTCAATCAATGACTAGTCTAAGAAACCAAATATACACATGGAATGTCTAGCTGAGATCATTTTCAAGGGAAAGAGAGACGCTTAAATCTATTTGTGCTTGTATAAGAGGAGATAGAGGGCGGAAATTTTTCTTTGCCTTCCACATGGAGGAGGCAAAACCCTTGCAGCATAAAGGGTTAGCACTGCAACTTGTTGAATGCACAATACAAAATCATTATCTGACATAAAATTATAACCAAAGGAAACAAAAATAGAAAATACATAAACACAAAATTTTGTGCAAAGGTAAAGATATTCTAAAACAAGAGAACTCGTAGTTAAAATGTTAAAATTGGTTTCAAATGCACATGATTAATCAAAATTTCTTTCAACAATATAATTAACTTAAAAAAACTCAAAATTGGCATCATGAAAAGGATAACTCAACTCAGTTTACATCGTTAAAATTAAGATTAATTACATTTCAACCTTGAATCTATTAATCTCTTAGCAGACCAATCAGAGAAACATTGAAGTAAATAAGACCTTCACAGGAATCTAAAATAGTTAAAATCAATCAAGCTAGAAAAAATTTAAATAAAATCAACTGAAATGGCAATGTTAAGTTCCAAATTTGTTCCTTCCCCATTGCAAGAAGACAAAGGCATATAAATGGACTCGATGTGAAGGAAGTGGTTTGTGAAAGCCATAATTCTTGCTTGAGGCATGGAGCTGGTCAGGTTTTATCACAAGATAAAGGTAATTTCTCTAGAGACAGAGTTTACTGTGTAGGTGTCCTAGTCTTCTCATTATTCAGGATACAAAACTAATTCGGAAACAAGGAAATTTCTCCTTAAATGTTGGCACTTTGTCATGCTTCGTGAAGTCAATAACAACTTAGACAACCACTAATGTTTTGCAATTTGCATGGTAAAAGGCAAATTCAGATGACATTTTCATCCACAAATACTTCTAAGCCATCACTCCCTCAATAGATTCATAATCAAATAATGATATATATATATATATATATTGAACTGACCCCATATTAATCTGATGCTGGTCTTATGTGCATCAGTTGAACCTAGGTTCTAATGGAACATACCATATCCAGAATGGCGTCCCTTTCTCTTGGCCTCCTTCATTCTGCGTGCGCGAGAGCGCGAGTGAATCTTTGTTGGTTTCCTGATAATGAAACCATCCTTCACCAGCTTTCTTACGTTTTGCCCTATACACAGGTAAAGAAGAGCATTAAATACAAGTCAGGAAAACAACCCAAGTTAGAAAAACTCACTTGCTAGTGATATCAGAAAAGCTGACAAAAGTGAAATCACTAGCAGAGCAGTACCACCAGCAGGAAATAAATCACACACAATAGGTTTCTTTTTGTTTTAAGAAGAAAATGAAGTAAACAGTCCGTATAACAATTCAAACTGAAACTAAGCAGATACATAATAAAATGCATTGAAATCAAAATATTAACTTGAGAACACATACATCCCAATTGGAGAATTAGTAAATATAAAAAGAGGGGGTAAAAAAAGATACTACAATACAAGAGCCAAATTCATCTTTATAACTTTACATTTTCCAAATATCACAAAAGAATATTATCTTTTCTAGTCTGAAATCTAAAGAGTTCATCTTATTATAGAAAACAGATATAGCTCACTGAATTGTTCCCACCAAAGTAAGCTGTCAGATGAAATTTCGTCAACAATTGAAATAATGCTCAGTTTGGTTGCCGGGAAAGGGTAGGAAAAGCAAGAAAAAGTTGAATAACATAACCATAACTCCAACCAAATCCCCATATAAAGATATTAATTATATTCTACGTTTTCCCAGCAATCAAACTCATCAAACTCAGCATAAAGGAGAAGGGAATACATTTCCAACTATACTCGCGAAGAATCTAAAATTTTCACACAATCGCAACTGATTAGTACATATAAATATATACAGGCATGTATTATAAGTTATCGAATGAATCCAGAGGTTCAAAACAACAATATCATAGACTCCTAGAACCAGATCTTATAGCTTCGAAATGGAAAATAAATTCGAATCTACAAATATACATATATATATATATATATATATAGAGAGAGAGAGAGAGAGAGAGAGAGAGAGAGAGAGAGAGAGAGAGAAAATAGAT
>JAOTQH010000040.1:1182713-1192934 GCA_025631255.1 Cornus kousa
ACAAACAATTGATAATTCAGTAAATAGCCACAACATTAATTAAAATACACATAAAACACTAAAAGAATAATAAAATTTCAATTATGCCCTATTCCAAATTTAGGGGTATTACACCATGTCTACTCAAAGCTCCCTTAGCGAACCTACTTTGATACCATGGGCTTAGAGTTTCAGCACCACTCTTGCTACACCCGTGCGGCACCAAGACGTTGTTTTTGCTCTTGCAAGTACTTGGTCAGTCTAACTTCCGTGCACACCTTAGCCAACACACACTTCTCGTGCGCTTATTAGTGTTGTAGTGGCCCCCGCCCTCTCCTCACTTAGCTTGCACACTCACACACACAGACACACACACAAAGGCATTTAAGTTGGTAAAGAAAAAATACTTCTATTACTTCAAAGAATACTTTGTACAAGGCTATCTCTCAAACTCTCTACAAGGCTCTCAAGACTCACTCTAGGACTTGTTGTCTACAAAATGAAGTTCCACTCCTTTATAGGCATCCCCATTCCTAATGGACGGCTATAATGCATTTTAACCGATGGTGGAGATCGATTATCTAAATCTTCTTCCACCATCTTCACACTTCCATATATATCTACAAGTATCTACAACATTCTAGAACTCTCCATACTACTCCACACAACTTTGGAGATTTCTAGAACCTTTCACACATTTCTACACTTATCTAGAATCTTTCACATAACTCTAGACAATTTCGGAAGACTCTAGAAACTCCACTCGCCATGCAGTTGCCATGCTGTGTCCTACTCAGAGCCTGCGTGTCGCCTACGTGACGTAATCTCTATAGGCGGGGCATGACATTCTCCCCCACCCATTTCTATGATGCCCTCGTCGTCACGGCTTCTTCTACTGAGCCAATCTCTCATAGGTCATCAGCAGTTACGCATATGTCCTTGGCCCAAATGTGCACATGCCCTTCGGGAGCTGTGAGGTCCTCACGAGCTCTATCATGTTAACTGCCACTTCTGGACTCTCCTTCCTGCCCACGAGCGGTACCATGCATGTGGCCTTGCCTTCCTCGCCTCGAAGTATCATCAACATACCAAGGTATGGTAGTGGCGCGACGTTGTTCTTGTCCATGAACTCCAACCCCAGCACCATGTTATGGTCGTCCATCTCCGTAACCTAGAAGTCAGCCTTGCCCTTCCATCCTTACATACATAGCTCCACCTCCTTGCACATTCTGCTCACGCATGCCTCCTCGGAGTTGCGGCCTTGATCCAACCCTCCATCTTGCGCATCTCCAAGCCAAGTCGTTGTGCCTCCTTCAGGGTAATAAAGTTATGTGTGGCACCCGTGTCTACCAAAGCTTGCACGGCATTGCAACTAACCAGATCATCCACATAGCACACCTCGGCTACCTTCTTCACCTTGTCCTTTTTTTTGGTGTCATGTGCCATACTAGTCAGCATTTACATAGTCCCCATGCACCTGTCTTCATCGCTGCCTACATTGTCCATCTTGCCCTTGCCCTTATCCTTTACAAGAGCGCTCATGGTCTTCTTGTTAGGGCAGTGCCGCAATATGTGCAGCCCATCGCACAAGTAACACTTCGGCTCCCACTTCACAATTGGCCTGAACCTTTCTCCATGGTCTTTACTCTTGTTAAGGCGTGGGCGTCTCTCCTAATCATCGTCGATGTCCATACACTTAAAGTACTGCTCCATATGCCAGAAGAAGTTGTCAATCTGGCACGCATTTCTTGCCCCATCATACTCCTTGGGCTCGGGTGCCTTCTTCTTCCTTAGCTTTACCATGACCTCGCGTGCCAGGGAGAACTCCTTCTTATACTCGGCAATCTCCACGTGCAAGTCGTCTACCTAATCATGCAAGTCCCTTTCATTCTCTCATGCCTTGTTAGCCATGCTATCGATTAGCTCGTACAGCTCTACAATCTTTCTCTCGAGCCTGTTGAACTCACTTTCCGCATAGACCAAGTGTGTGGCGAGCTTCTCCTCCAAGCTCTCCTCCAAGATATGGACTTGGTGGTCTTCTTTGCTGGCCATGTATACTCCAACAAAGCTCCCTTGATGAACCTGCTCTGATACCAACTGTCACAGGCTTAGAGTTTTAGCACCACTCTAGCTACTCCCATGCGGCACCAAGATGTTGCTTCTACTCTCGTAAGTACTTGGTCAACCTAACTCCTGTGCACACCTTAGCCAATACACTCCCCTCGTGCGCTTACTAGTGTTGTAGTGGTCCTCGCCCCCCACTCTTGGCTTGCACACTCACACACACTTAGGCACAATTTGGTTGGCAAGGAAAGGGTACTTCTATTGCTTCAAAGAATGCTTTGTACAAGGCTAGCCACTCACTCTATACAAGGCTCTCAAGACTCGCTCCAGGACTTGATGGCTCCAAAATGATGTCCTACTCCTATTTATAGGCATCCCCATCCCTAGGAACTGCTAAGATGCATTCTAACCGACGGTGGAGATCGATTCTCTAGAATCTTCTCCTACCTTCCTTACATTTCCATACACTTCTACAAGTATCTACAAGATTCTACACAATTCTAGAATACTCCATTCTACACAATTCTAGAATACTCCATACTACTCTAGATAACTTCGGAAGACTCTAGAAACTCCTTTTGCCATGCAGCATCCTACTCAGCGCTTGCGTGTCGCCTGCGTGGCACAACCTCCATTGGTGGGGCGTGACAGTGGCCAGGATTTAATGCTTTGGGATAAATTGTGGTTATCTAAAGTGGAGGTGGATAAGGGGAGATGATCTATCTCTTGTCTATTCTTTATTGAAGAAGATGGGTAAAATGAGGTATTTTTTTGGCTATGTATGGGCCCACTGATGATTTCCAAAGGGGCCTAGTTCCTGAGGAGTGTGGGAATGTTTGTTGGAGATGGAGTGTCCCATGGTGTTTGGGTGGTTACTTTAACATTGTCAGATTCCCATATGAGAGGTCCACATGGGTATTTGACATCAGCTATGGATGAGTTCTTTGTGTTCATTGACTGGCATCAATTGATTGACTTGCCTATGGAGGGTGCTCATTTCACTTGGTCCAATGGCCGAGAGGCGCCTACTCTTTTTAAATTGGATAGGTTTTTGGTGTTGGGAGATTGGAAAGACGAATTCCCCTGATGTTGTTGCCCTAGTGGCTTTGGCTAGGCCTAGGTCGAATTATATTCTTACCTTGTTGGATTGTTGCGGGCTGTGGCGAGGGAAGTCTCCTTCTTGATTGAGAATATGTGGCTTAGTGTAGAGGACTTTGGAGATAATGTGTATCATGAGTTGGGGGAGTACCAGATGCAAGGAAATCCTAGCTATGTTTTGGCCCACAAACCGAAACTCTTGAAGCTTGACATCAAGAATTGGAATTGGGAGATATTTGGTAATTCGGAGTGGAGGAAAAATCAGTTGATCGCAGAGATTTAGATCAGAAAGGAGATGGTGGACTAAGTGGGAGGCGGATCAAGTTTTGGTTGGATGCTTGGTGTGAGGGTAATCCTCTCCCACATATATTTCCTAGACTGTTAAGGTTGGTGATTAACAAACATAGCATGGTGGTCAACTGTTATCGTCTTCTAAACGGGGCAGTGACACGGGATGTTTAGTTTGCTAGGCCGATTCGCGGTTGGGAGTTGGAAAAGGTTATAGCTTTCTTTGATTTAATCAATCGGCAGACGGTGAACATGGAGGGCGATGATAGGTGCTGTTAGAGAGGATCTATGCAGGATGGATTTGCGGTTAAATTGTTTTGTCAAATGCTGCAAGGAGATCCAGAGATCGCATTTCCATGGAAAGTGGTGTAGAAAACAAAAGCCCTCTCAAGGTGGCTTTCTTTGGATGGACGGTGGTGTGAAGGAAGATCTTGAGCATGGACAACTTGAAGAAGCGCCGTTGGATCGTAGTCAATTGGTGTTGTATGTGCAATAGAGCTAAGAAGTCCTTGACTCATCTCTTAATGCATTGCCTAGTAGCGAGTGATGTTTGGGCTATGTTCCTTATCTATTTTCGGGATGTTGTGTGTATTGCCGGCGAGCATTACAGAAGCTCTCAAGTCTTGGAAGGGATGGACAGCGGGAAGTCAATCTTGTGAAGCTTGGAGGGTTAGTCCGTTATGTATTTGGTGGGGTTTATGGAGGGAGAGGAATAGGAGATCTTTTAAGGGTGTGGAAGCATCAATTTGGGTGCTGAAGTATTATATTTTGTATTCCTTATTTTTTGGGTGAAAGGGTGTGTTTGTATATCTGTAGAGTATTTTGTTGATTTTTTGAATAGTTTGAGGGTATAGTGCTTTCTTTTGTGAAATTGTTCCTCGGCTGCGCTCTGCACTTTGAGCACTCTTTAACAAAATTGTACTTATATATATATATATAAAGTATTAATTCCGAAGGAAGTAAAGGAATCTGTAATACTTGTAACCACACAACTTCTAACTTGGACACCAAAAAAAAAAAAAACTAATTTTTCTAACCTGATAAAAAAATATCTCTAGTAGAAGGAAAACTGACTTCTCCTAGTTGAAAGGTGCAAAAAATGAAGTGGGTTCAACTAAACACAATAAAAAGTAGTACTTGATCATCTCATACCAATGGTGCAACCCGTTGTTCCATTGGTGGGGCCTACATGGACGATCACTTTTTTCTTCTTTTCTTACTTTAAGGTGCTGTCTAGGAAGCACGGACACTCCTGCAGGAGTGCTGTGGCTGTGCCGAACATGTGTGGGATTTGGCCGAACACGTTTCCAACATGGTTAAAAGTATTTTGTAATTTGAGTTTTTTATTTTCTTTGTTGGACACGGCATGTACACAATGGGGACACGTCTGTGACACTTTCGGGACACGATGGGATAGGTCTGCAATTATATATGTTTTTTGAAAAACATTTTATGGGTAGGTTTAGAAAAAAAAAAAAAAAAAAAAGAAGTAATATCTATCCAGCTCTAGGCTTTAACTTAGTGACTACTACATTCAATCATTCAAGATAATTTAGAAAAAAAAAAAAGCAAAAATATTTTTTGCATATATAATATATAATACATTATATTAGTTTTTTTATGTGCTGTGTTCTTGTTTCTCTCTCTTTTTATTTGTTATATTAAATTTGTTGTATTGGCGTGTCTGTATTGTGTTGTACTTGTGTCCCCTATCCGTATCCGTGCTTCTTAGGGTGTTACCCATCGATGTGTCTTTTTGATGTTATTTGTGTAATTGCTATTATGAACTTTCTGGTTTATTAGATCTTATAACTACCTGCAACTTGGTGGTGCTTATTCGCATTTATGAATGTTACATTATCTAATGCAATATAATCACTTACTTCAGATTGAGAGGTGGACTAAACAATATATTTCTTCAACTGGTGAGGGCAAGTCAGAGAGAAATCCGAAGATGTTACAGCTGGTTGACTGGCTACGGAAACATATTCCTCTTGAAGATTCCTCAAGAGCAGCTGCAGGCCTAGTTCATGGTGACTTTCGAATTGATAATCTTGTATTCCATCCCATTGAGGTGTGGTACTTCAAAAACTTCGAACATATTGAAAGCAAAAACTTAAGTCAATTTAGTTATTGAAATAGTCATATTATTCATTGAGTGGACAATTTGCTTGTTTGAATCATGAACTTGTGAATTTAAATTTTTAAGAAAATAGGATGTCATGTTGTTTTGTTCTAGAGTTGGTTCCTAATGTGGTTTAAATCTCTACATATTTACTGTTTTACGTAAATTCCATATAATTACTTGTTTATGCTGCAGGATAAAGTAATTGGCATTCTTGACTGGGAATTATCCACCCTTGGGAACCAAATGTGTGATGTTGCATATAGCTGCTTGGTAATTAATTCATTTTGCAATCCTCAAAATTTTCTATGGAAGATGCTATTGCGATTTGTTTAATCTAACTGCAAAGGTTCTTTGATTCTCATTAGTTTAGGAATTGTTTTTATTGATTTGTTTAAACTAACTATGAAATTCCTATACTTAAAATTTTGTTAGAAAACAAGCGTAGAAGCCTTGACAACTGACATTCTTGAGATAATTGATGATTTTTTTTATTTTTTTTTGACAGCATTATGTTGTGAATTTCGGGCTTGATAACATACAACAGGATGAAGGTTTGGAAGTTACTGGTATTCCTGATGGACTTCCTTCAGTGGCAGAATACGTGGCAGAATACTGCTCTGCGGCTGTAAGATCCATATTGCCAACTAAAATTTGGTAGTTCTCATGTACAATAATTAACAAGTGCAAGTGATCTTATAAATAAAAAGGGATAAAATAGGTGCTCAGAAAGTCGTTGAGCTTATATGGTGCATACATTTCTCCAATGAAAATATTTATCCATTTGATTAATAATTATTATTTTATGTATTTTCATCTTATTAGTGGTTATGAAGGTGAACTCTGGCTGCTAATTCAAAATATTTTATTTAAAGAATGCATATGAATGTGATGAGGGTTAACTTTATCTATCTTTAATTAAGACTGAAGGGATCTACCCCCTGAATATGTGTAGCTACTGACATGTGATTGGTGTCCATGTTAAGGTTCTAATATTTGTCACCTAGCATACTTCCACTTACTACTGTTTATCTTACTGGAACTGCAATGTAGGAAAAACCATGGCCTGTTGATGAGTGGAAGTTCTATATTGCCTTTTCCTTGTTTCGTGGGGCATCAATCTTTGCAGGAATACATAGTAGATGGATTATGGTATATTAAACCGTCAAATCCAATCTGTTGATTTTGATAATTTGAAATTACATTGCCAATTTGGTTCTTCATATATGATTTTATTCACAACTCTGCAGGGTAATGCTTCAGGAGGTGAGCGTGCACAACAAACAGGAAGAAAAGCTAATGTACTTATAGATGCTGCATGGTCATATATTCAACGAAAATCTGTGCTTCCTCAACGGCCTCCATCTGGTAGCTTAATCCTTAAACAATTTAATTGATGTTGTTGTATATTTATTTATTATTATTATTATTTTTCCCTATTTGATACTCACACACACCCCCTCATGGAATTGTTTGCACCCAAGAGGATTTGAACCTTAGACTTGATGCTTCCTGAGGCACCATGGCCAAGTTCTTACCCACTTGAGCCAACCCCTTGGGATTGTGTATTTATTTCCCAATTCCCATAATAGAAATAGTAAGATTAGTAGATTGATGAGGTATCAACTTTCTGAAATTTCCTACCTTTTAGGAGAGTTGCATAATGGAGAAATAAAATATCTTATTTTATAGTCGAATCTAATTATCGGTGCTCTTGGAGAAAGAGGAACAACAATACTATTACACACCAGTACTAATACTACAACCCTACTACTGATAAAGTAATAAGCTGATTAATACCAATTCTAACACTAATAGGGTAGAACTAATGTCTCTAGGGAAGATTAAGTGATCCCAACATGCGAAGCGTTTAAAATACTACTATTATATAAACAATAAAGCCTATTAAAGTAAATTACATCGCAATAGTAATTAAGCGAGAACAAATACAAATGATTAGAACTCACAATTTTATTGCTAAAAACTTTTACACATTCCATAGGCAAAACAAAGCACTTGGCAAACTCCCAATATTCATTATTCCACTCTTTTTCTACAAGATACTTTTAAACTAGTCTACACACACACACACACACACACACACACACATATTTGTAGTTATATAAACTGTGATATTGTGGCCTGAATTTGATTTCAAGTCGTGTTGCGACCTGCTTTCAACCCGACGACCCAATGATTGAGTTTTTCCGCTCGCGGGTCG
Source organism: Cornus kousa (assembly GCA_025631255.1). Taxonomy (NCBI): domain Eukaryota; kingdom Viridiplantae; phylum Streptophyta; class Magnoliopsida; order Cornales; family Cornaceae; genus Cornus; species Cornus kousa. Next base: position 1,190,489 of record JAOTQH010000040.1, read on the forward strand.
TGGACCCTGTTTAGTACTCTCTTGTAGCCTAGTACACAAGGACGCTTAGGGTTTAGAGTGGGTAGAGAGAGAGCACTGAGAATTGCAGAGAAAGAGAGTGGGAGTGAGAGATAGGGTTTGGGGGGCTGACACTTGTAATCTCTTGTTTTTCTTGCAATTCATTTGGTTAAATAATTTTTATTTATTTATTTATTTTTTTTTACGCAAAACCGATGCCTAGTGTGCTGTTTCCTCAACTATTCAGATGCAATAGAACAAATATACTCACAGGAAGTTGGAAATGGGAGCAAAGATCAAGGCCTACCAAAGGAAAGGGGGAAATTTGTTCCTAGTAAGAAGATTCTGGAATTGAGAAAGAGATTGATTAAATTTATGGAAGATCACATATACCCCATGGAAAATGAATTCTCCAAACTCGCTCAATCTACCCAACGTTGGACAGTTCACCCAGAGGAGGAGAAGTTGAAGGAGCTAGCGAAAAGAGAAGGCTTGTGGAATTTATTTATTCCTGTACGTATCTGGTTCTTCTTCCATTCCATCTTTTTCCCTTCCTTATTTTTGTCTTCCTCTTAAAAAATCAAGTTTTAAGCTATTATATTAAGTTTGTGGAAGATAATATATTGACATTGAACATAACTGAATCATGCTTCAATTTTTGCATGCAGTTAGATAGCGCTGCCAGGGCAAGAAAACTAATTTTTGATGGGAGAAATGAACTTATTGACAATTCATACAATTGCTTATTGGGAGCTGGCCTCACAAACCTTGAATATGGGTACCTTTGTGAGATCATGGGTCGTTCCGTTTGGGCTCCACAGGTGTTTAATTGTGGGGCACCTGATACTGGAAATACAGAGGTAGGAATGCACTTTCAAATTCATTAGCATTCAGGAACAAATACATCAATGCAATTACCACATTGGCTTTCCATTGTCTCTGAATGTACACTGCATCCAAAAAAAAATTATTGTATGAGATTTGCTCCAAAAGTTCCGAACAGGAAGGTAAAAGAAGTGATGTTATTTGCTCACAAGACCATTAAGAGATGATTTATTGATACATATAAACAGCTTCCTTAGTCATCAGTTTGCTAATTTGTGGAAAGGATTGAATTTTGTGCCTGGTAGTGTACAAAATATTTGTGTATATTCACTATCTTTGTCCATGTGCATGCTTTATCAGATCTGGTCATTATGCTTACTTTTTCATTTTAGGTATTATTGCGCTATGGCAACAAAGAGCAACTACAAGAATGGCTTGTTCCCTTGCTTGAGGGTAAGATACGGTCTGGATTTGCTATGACAGAACCACAGGTTGCATCTTCTGATGCAACTAATATAGAGTGCTCTATTATGAGGTAATTCCATGAAACAACTCTGAAATTATGAACCTATAGTATACAATTGTAGCTGCGGTTGAACACTATTTTATAGGATGCTGGCATCCTTCCTACAACTTAGTTCCGAGCTTAAAAGAGGAAAAAGATCATGGTTGATAAGGCATTGATTTGCCCATAAATGGAAATGATGACGTTTTCAACATGGCGTCAGGCTGCTGCCACTGATCTCCATCACATAGACTCGTACAAATTTCTCAAGATACTTGTTTCAATGTTATTTAGGGTGTTGGTACTTATAAAAAAAAATGTTATTTAGGGTGTTGGCAAAATAATAATAAGCATTAGAAATTTCTAGGAGGGTATGCACCAGCACCTCAAGCACTATTTAAACACATGGGAAGTATAATTGGACACCTATCAGGCTATCCCTTGTATGGTAATTATATAAGTTTTGCACTAAACTCTTTGCATGTTAGACTGAACTCTTGGAACTGAAGACGGTGGTGTTACATTAGGGAAGACTGGAACCCAAGACATTAGGTGGTCTTAAGAAGCATGGACACTTCTATGAAGGTGCCGTGTCTAACGCCGACACTTCATGGACACTCCTAGACACGTTTTTGACACTTAATGGCCGTGTCCATAATTTCAATTTTTTATTATTATTTCGGACACTTTACCAACAAATCTTGGACACTTGGCCGACACATCCCGGATACTTGGGTCAACACATGCCGGACACAAGACAATCTTAGAAACAACATTATTTATTTTGTTGATAAATAAGCAATTCATTAAAAGCGTTCGAAAGGGGATCGCGTCCCTACAAGGCCACAAAAACTTGGGTACCCTAAGGCTCCAGGGAAGCCAAAAACTCAATAGTCTCCTCAGCAGAGGAACATGGTCTACCCGAATCCCCCAAAAAATAGAGAGCCGATAACAGAAGATTTGAGAACAATGACCGAAGATTCCTCACCTTCAAAAGATCTTCTATTCCGCTCCCTCTACAGACACCACCAAAGACACAAGGGCGCCATGCTTCAATAACCTAGAGCCTGTGCTCCCACCCAACCCCCTCTCCAGGTGTCCATTAGACCTCTCGTAGAT
>JAOTQH010000040.1:1211999-1230559 GCA_025631255.1 Cornus kousa
GGATTGTCGTATGCACCTAATTCTCATCTTATTTTGTTGCTGCTTTTATGCATTCAATCAATTATTTTTCGGGATTCTAATATGATCTATTCAATATCTTCAGCGTCGCGCGTTGTCTAAGATAGCCAAGTGGAAAATTTAGTATTTACTCGATCTCATCAGGCCAAAATTCGTTAAAAAGGTTTTAGATTTAATGTTGACTTCGAATTTCAAAATAGATTTTGTTTTTTTTAACCTAAATTTCTAAATAGATGAAGCATTGATAGAAAGGTCCATCATGGATCCAAATTGAATCCGAATATGAGTCGACATGACATGTATTGGAGATTTTAACTTGAGATCAAACTCAAATCAAGCAAATTTATTTATTTATTTGTTTTTATTTTTATTATTTTTATTTATGAGGATCTTATAATCCTAATTGTCGAATTTGGCTCTGGGCTTGGGTTTACTTGAATCCGTTCCATTTTATTCCCTAATGCTTTGTTTGGTTGATAGAAAAATGAATGGAAGGGAGAGGGACAAGAACATGTACAGGGACAGGGCCGGATGGATGACACGTTCATAAAGAAAGAATGGTGTCTTCTTCAGTTTTGACGGTGACATCTTTTTATTTTTTTATTTTTTATTTTTTATTTTTATCTTTTTCTATGCTTTTTCTTTACCAATAAACCCTCATTTATAAAATTATAACACACCAAGGTTTAATAACAAACTTTTCCCAATTTTGGATGAATATAAAAATATAAAGGAAGGAAGAATGAAGCATCCCTCCTTACTTCTTCCCTCTCTTCACTTCCCTCTAAACCAAATATGTATTTTTTTGTTTTTTTTTTTTTTTTGGTATACCCCTTCTCATTCATCCCCCTCAATCATTCCCTTGATCTAACCAGCATACCGTAAGTGAAACCCAATTAAACAGGCACACATTTTCCCTTACTCCACCATGGAACCATCTGCTCAAGGTTATTTTAGACCTTCAAAAACACCATATTAGTAGTATTCCATTGGAACAAAGTAAACAAACTTTATAATGGAAAAGGATAAGCACTCTGAAAAGGCGACCACTTTGAGGGGGGTTTATCTCCTAGTCTTCCGCTTTTGCAATGTTCTGCCTCATAGATCAGTTCCACAAGTGCTCCATGTTAATTGATACGTACATACCTAATTTAGATCTTTATGTGTGTACATATATTTATATATTATGTATATATAAATACTTATGATGTATCACATTCTCTTTAATTTGATAAAAAAGGGCCAACTCAGTGTATGAGACGTGACAGAACATCCATTACTACGTAGTCTGGGCGGGCAACACGACGCATCACTACATGGTCCGGGAGAGTGAGGCACGACTTGTACGTTGAAGAGATAAACCAAAGAAACAAAACTAGAAACAACTTTTACATCTAATTCGTAGAAATAAAACTATAAATGCACTTGAAAAAATGCTTCTAGATAACAAAAATAAACGAACTTGGAGACCATTCTACATGCCTAACTGCATGTATGATGTACTTATTACCAATTGAGTAATGCTCTTCTTATTGACCACTAGATTGAGAGATTTAGTAAAAGTTCCATTTGATTTTTGATGACGACAAAAACTGTTTCAATCCCATGGTCAACAAACAAGAGGGCTCGCAACTTTTGTGATGAGAGAGCTCTTTTCATAGAATCACTCACAAATATGTTATTCCGAGACAGTTTGAAATGGATTTAGAGAATCCTTGTGATACTTAAAGAAGGATTTAGAGCTACAAATTCTAAATTCTGATGCTCAAGTTTGAACATTGACTATATAAATTTATGAAATCAAAGTATAATTCAACTGTTATTATGTGTTGACTAGTATGATATTTTTGTACATATCTGTTGACCAAATCAATGGACATTGGCGAGATGGTATGACTATGATCTCTCCTCTCCAAAGGCAAGGTTGAGTATTTGAGTCCTGTTACGGACAGTATCATGATGGGGTGTGTCATTTGATGTGAATGACCTAACAGCCCATCTGAAAAGATAGATTGTTTCATTACTTAATAATGTTTCAGGAACCAGGAGAAATAGAAGCAGAATTTGCCCAAATTGGTACAAAAAGAGTTCTGGAGAATTTTCTGACATACCGCAATCCAGGCCCGCTTTATATACCCAAGGGTAAAGGGTTTGGAGGTTCATCAGATGCTCCAATCGTCTTGCCCTCTTGGTTGTCAGAAGAAGATGTTGATTATTATGCTACCAAATATGAAAAGAGTGGTTTCACTGGAGGAGTGAATTACTACAGAGCTTTGGACCTGTAAGTTATTAGCTTCCAAACTTTTATTTGATATGAGTGTAGTGATAGCTGAATCATGATGATATTAATATTAAGAATATACATATATATAAAAAAATATATATATATATATAAATATATATATTCCATCACCATTATTTGCTTGAAAAAATTGCAAAATTCAGTATTGTTTACTGGCTGATTTTGTTGTATTCTTATTATTTTTATTACTGGCCTAAAGAAAAGGGGAAAAAAAAATGTCCATCAACATAGTAAATTTTTATTAATTATTTAAGATATTAGATTTCTTTTGATGTAGTTTGTCAAACTTATCTTCAGTTAATGGTGGTTGATTGCTTGAAATGAGAATGCGGATAGGCATTGGCCTGGATGAGGCACTATCCCTAATTAGAGCTCGGATCCTCTGTTGTGTACATCACGGTGCTATAGGGTTTTTCAACACAATTAAATCTATTCTCAACACATTAAATTTACTTATTTCAGCCAGATTTAATGTGTTGAAACAAAATAAATGGGTCGAAAAGTATAAGTAAATTTGTTAAAAACAGAATAAATGTGTTCGACAAATTACAGCACCACTACCGCAGATGATCCGAACATATTGAAAAACAAAATTAATGTGTTCGACAAATTAAATCACCACTACAGCAAATGATCCAAACGCCCCAAATTGACATTGATAAGGAAACTTTTTTGGTTCTTGGTCCATTCCCACGTAGTACTCCATAAAATCAAAAAGTACAATAATGACAACCACTATTTGAGTTTAAGCATAATACATTATTGTTTTTCTTTGTTGCAGAAACTGGGAACTAAATGCACCATGGACTGGGGCTCAAGTAAAAGTACCAGTGATGTTTATCGTGGGCGACCTTGACCTGACCTATAATTCCCCAGGCACCAAGGACTATATACACAAAGGTCAGTTCAAGAAAGATGTTCCCTTTTTGCAGGATGTAGTTGTAATGGGAGGGGTGGGACATTTCATCCAAGAAGAAAAGCCTGAAGAGATCAACAAACACATCTATGATTTCATCCGCAAATTTTCCTAGACACTACATTACTGTGTGTTTGTTTATGTGTAGCTATTATGTGTGAGGGGGCGTGTGCGATTCTTGGAGTATTACATGGGAATGGACCAAGCCTGAAGAGACCAGCAAACACATCTATGATTTCATCCGAAAATTTTCAGCCTGTTGAACTTGTTTATCCTAAAGACTACATACTCTGTGTGTGTTTTTTTTTTATGCGTAGCTATTATGTGTATGGCCTTTCTGGCTTCCAAGAGGCTGCATCTTCTTGCCTTTTAGTTTCTGATATATATATTTTATAAATCATAGTGTGAATGAAAATTATCAGATAACCATTTTTTTTTTTTCATCCGAGAACCATTTTAACTCCTGTACAATTCTGAAACAAAATTTTAATTCTTTTATGTTCTGCATAAAAGTTCACATGATATATAGATGTCTTTGCAATGCTAAAGAAATTTAAAGAGAAAAAATGGCAGTATCAATGAATTGAAAACTAAATTTTTCGAAAAAAAATTGATTTGGAAATCAAAAATGTGATTTTTGCATATTTAATTGAAAAAATAAAATTAAAATAATATAAGTTTTATTTTCGTTGTATTAATGAAATAAAATAGAATTAGGAGAATACAAAAATTAATAATTGAATACTTAAGTTATAATACCAACGGGTCGTAAAATAATAATAATAATAATAATAATAATAATTAAATTAAATTTTCGAAAAAAAATGTAATTTGCATATTTGAAAATAATATTAATAATAAACCAGTTAGAATGAATCAACCTGTCCAGCCTGAAAAAATTTAGGTTTGGGTTACTTGAAAGCTCATATTTGGGGTGACATCGGGCTAGCCCAACCCAACTTGATTTCGAATTGAGTTTGAATTGAGAATAGACTGGGTTGGAACTGGACTAGATTTGGACCCCTACTTGTGCCACCCTAGTTACCCCCTTCTTTATAGGCGAAGGACCTTAAAATGAATGGTTAGACTATTTACAAATGTCAAATTTATAGGAAATAAATAAATAAAAGAATAAAGAAAAAGGTAGGTTATTGTAGAGGTTGTATATACATTTCTAGAGTGTTACTGAGAACACTATAAAAATGTAGAGAACTCTAAATCGTTCATTGTCATATAAAACAATGGGCTGGGTAACGCATATGCCTAGCCCAATACTGTACACTCTTATACATATAGTTTATGAATTGATGGTTGAATTTCCCGACAAAAATATATATATATATATATATAAAGGTAAAAACAAAATATTTTATATATTGGATTACTTATTATCTAGAAGTCAAATTTGGGCTAAAAATAAAAAGAGGAAAAGAATCAACGAATACAAGGATATAAAAAGAAAAATTTTAATTATGAGATATATAGAAATACTTGCTTGTCCTTTGCCTCTTGTGTGAATCATGTCATAGTCATTTTAAAGAAAAAAGAAAACTATAAGTAAAATAATAATAAAAGAGGGTGAAAAGAAATAATAAGTTTAGCATTCTATTAAAAACTTACTCATTCAAGTGGTGACTTACAAGTCTCAACTTTGTGCTAAGTTTAGGATTCATTGTTTTACAAGTAATTTGTTTTGAAAACGTAACCATTCAAGCGGTTTTGACCAATTAATCGTCTCACGCAATCTCGGGAATCATAAAAAAAATGAATAAAACAAACTCATCTGATTATGTGACAGTTTGTGATAAATTTAGTATTATTTATTTTTAGAAGGATGCTTTTTGAAATTAGTGGAATCATGTCATTACAAGTCTCATGTAATCATAAAAAAAAAACAAAATAAAATTGACATATTTGATGGCGTAAGTTTGTGATAAGTTTTAATATTTTTTATTTTAAGAATTCGTAAAATATTCTTTTTAAAAAATATTTTATTTTGCTGGTAAAATATTTTTTTTATTTTTACTTTATTGGTGTTTGACAAAGATCTAAGTCGAGGTTAAGGTCGAGTCCATCGGCAGCGCATGTAAAATAACTTGTTCAAAATTTATAAATAAATTTTTTTTATTATTATTATTTATTTTTTTCGTAAATATTTTATGACAACCAAATATCATAAAATAAAAAAATATTTTATGTCCAAATAAATGGAGTTGTTCTGGCCAATTACATGTCTCATGTAATAAAATTAAAATAATAATAATTATTATTATTATAATAATAATGAATGAAATTGACACATTTAATAGTGTGAGAGCTCGGCACACCACCTTGTAATAATTTTTCTGTGCACTATAAAAGCTTTAAGCAAGCAACCAACGAACCCAAACAAGCACACTTCACACTTCACATTCAGTTATTCAACTTATTCTAGTAGGGAGAGAAAATAGAGAGAGAGAGGGATGGAGGGAATACAGCACAAGACAGTGAGCGTGAATGGCATAAACATGCACGTAGCAGAAATTGGCCAAGGCCCAGTGGTCCTATTCCTCCATGGCTTCCCTGAACTCTGGTACACATGGAGACACCAGATCCTCTACATGGCGGCCCATGGCTACCGGGCTATGGCTCCAGACCTCCGAGGCTATGGCGACACCACCCTCCAAGCGGTGGGCGACGTGCTGGCCCTCCTTGATGCCATGGCAGCCGATGAGAAGCAGGTGTTTGTGGTGGGCCATGATTGGGGGTGCAGTCATAGCTTGGCACCTTTGTTTGAATAGACCTGAAAGAGTCGAGGGTTTGGTGAATATGAGCATTGCTTTCACTCCTAGGAACCCAAAGAGGAAGCCCATTGAGACCTTTCGTGCTGTCTATGGAGATGACTACTACATTTGCAGATTTCAGGTTTTCTCTGTGTGATGTGTGTGTAGATACCATATATGTATTGTGCGTGTGTGTGTGTGTGAAAACATCTATAAGAGCATTAATCTACTGTTATTTGAATTAAATTTCAATTTGAGGGTAACCCTTTGTTGATTTGATTTAATATTTATGCTCTGTATGTAAAATTTATGTATGCCTTCGATGAGATTGAGTGGTGCACTGATGTATATGATTCATTAGTGACATGTTATTTTTGCGTAAGGGCCAAGGGGAATTGTCTGTTCAATCTTTTGATAATAATAATAATAAAATAAAAATAAATAAAACTAAAATTTAAAATAAAATAAAATAAAATAAAATAAAATAAAAAAGAGACAAGATTGTTGAAGACAATAATCTAAAATTGCAGTAATTATTAGCTCCATTTTTTAAAAAATAAATATAAAAAATTATCCATCCAACATGTTCTTGCAAGTGGGAATGAGGTACTTTCGGTCACCGTGGATGACACCCCACTCTCACTCACAGCCAGCGAGTCAGGAGTTCATCCTTCTCGTTTAGAAAATCCTCAACTGAACTGTTAGGAAATCCACTCACAGTTAAAAAATGAAAAAAATAATTATAATAATAATAATAAAAGGTGTGTGCTTTTGTTTTATATTGCATAAAGGGTTATACACTCTATATGTATAGGAGGATAGTTTAGTAATTTCACATTTAATTAATTTTTTACACTTTTTTATTCCGTTATAGAAAGACACTTTAGTCTTTTGTCAGTTATAGAGGGATACTTTTATCTTTTCAGCATTCAAGCTCCTGTTTGTTCAAAAATTGAATATAAACTCTATATGCATACCATATATTTTTTTTACTTATCGAAAAAAATAAATGTTTTGCAGGAAGTTGGAGAAATACAAGCAGAGATTGCCCAGATTGGCGCTAAAAAAGCACTGGAGATATTCCTAACAAACCGCAATCCTGGTCCTTTTTATATGCCTAAGGGAAAATGGTGTAAAGGCACACCTGATGATGTTCCAATGGTCTTGCCCTCTTGGCTGTTACTATGCTGTTCCAATGTTGATTATTATGCTGCCAAATATGAGAAGAGTGGTTTCACTGGAGGTTTGAACTACTATCGAGCTTTGGACCTGTATAAGTTAGCTTCCAAACCTATTTTTTTTGCATATGAGTTTACTAATATCTGTATTGTGGCAAGAATGAATGTAGTCTAGTGATAAAACCTGGATCCTCTCATGTGCCACTTTATCTCGTGTTGCGTCCTGTACACCATACAACAATTCACATTGCTTATGCAACCACTTTTTATCATGTATCCATTGGACTAAGAAATATGATTGTTACACTAACAATCTACATGTACCACAACATCAGGGCATAGAATCCCCTCCACAAGGGAGGGATCCAGATTCCTAGTGGTATGTGATAGAAAGACCAAAAAGTCCAGCTCAAATGATTGGCACTTCAATGCATCGAAAGTGACCCCAACCATTTCGATTGGCCTTTAAGTGTGAACAACATGGTTCATCAAACTTATTTGTGTCTGTCTCTCTCACTATATATATATATTTGTGTGTGTCCGTGCGTATAATACAGTATCTCTTAATTGCAGAAACTGCTGGGAACTAACTGCACCATGGACTGGGGCTCAGATCAAAGTACCAGTTATGTTTATTGTGGGTGAGCCTGACCTGACTTATAATTCCCCAGGCACTAAGGAATACATACACAGAAAAATGTGCCCTTTTTGCAGGATGTAATTGTAATGGAAGGTGCGGCACATTTCGTCCATGAGGAAAAGCCTAATGAAATCAACACACACATATATGATTTCATCCGAAAATTTTCATCCTCTTGAACTTGTTTGTTCTACAGAATAATTGATCAATAATAGCTATTATGTGCCCAGGGTGTATGCAGTTCTTGGACAAATAAATAAACAAATAAACATCAATATAATGATAAATCTATGTATCATTTTTCGTGTGTATACATGCATGTTTGATGGGATCATAACTACAAACATGCGTCCAATGTCAATAGTGCAACACAGTGGCTGAGGTGATCAAAACTACAAGTTCAGGATGTGATAGTTAAAACGCAATGCCAGCTCATTAAAAATCTTTTTTTTTTCCCTGAGAAACAAACAGGTGTTCTTTGAGCACTCTAAAATTGAAAATGACAAGCCAAAGCAAGAACTTTTCTAAGGTTCAGGCATCACATGCACATTTTTCTAAGGTAAAGCACATATCCAGTTAATTGCCAACTTAAACTTTGAAGCCAGTGATTTAACCAACCTGTATGAAGAACACTGGAGCAACCATCCCATGTGGTTCGACTATATCCTGTACTTGCCCAAAGCATGGGCAAAGGAGATTGAAGGTCACTCCATGAATCTGTTGAAATTAATCATGGTCCTGAAACCCTAGACACCATAAAATAAAATAAAATAAAACTACCATGTAACCTATTCTATAATCTACTAGAAGCTCTTTGTTAGATGTATAAACGATAAACAGGCAGACAATTCATAAACTGGGTAATACAATCAAAATGAGCAGAACCTGAAAGATTTTATTTCTAACAGAATGTCATCAACAAGCCGAGTATTCTTGCTGGCACTGAATTGTCATCAAGATTTTATTTCACACGTGCATCTTTTTCTTTCCAATTGGTATGTATATGAACCCAAATGGTTCGCTCTCTCAGTCAAATTCTTGCTGGCACTGAATTGTGCTTCCCTGAGATTGATCTTTTTACCTCAGCTCACTGTAAAGAAATAGTAAAGGAAAAGGGAAGGCGCTGCAAACAGGAATTACATTGGATGAAAACAAACATCTCACTGCCAGTCACGCGGAAGACCGGTCACTTCATATGTAGCATGAGCAGCTCTGGTTTTTCGATAAATAGTTTCCACTCATTGCAAAACCTTGCAACAGTTGCCCCGTCCAGAACTCTATGATCAGCACCTATATTTACCTGAGATGAAGAAACCATATCAAAAGTTAGACATGGACATAATTCATCTGTTAACCCAAAAGCCCATTACATGCTAGGAAACACATGACAATTACAAAAACACAAATTCACTTTTTCATTATTACAGTTAATAGGCTTATTACCACCACTTTCCTCTCATTCTAAGTTACTAGCTGATCTGAACTAATTCCAGATGATTTAGGCTATTTCATACCCCTGTGTACCCTGAACAGATGGGATCACCAACAAATGTTGGCCTTTTTTGTTTTGAGAAAAGGCTTCATGTTGTTTCAAATGCACTCCTTTTCATTGCAAGAAGGTCGCAACAAATGTCTTGGTTTATAGTCGCACACTTCAGGAAAAAGTGTTATGACAATTTTTGTTAGGAAACAGTATAGTGTTGGCATACTTACACTCATGACTGACGCAGGATACACATTTCCATCATTCGCAAATTGAGGAACTTTCTGGATTCGGCCAATTGCAATGATAGAAACTTCAGGGATGCTGAGGAGTGGGGAACCAAACCTTCCACCAATAGCTCCAATATTGCTTAAAGTTATAGTTCCACCAGATATATCTTCGGGGCTTAGTTTGTTAGCGAGAGCCAATTGTTGTAACCGTGATAATTCCTTCGTTATCTAAGGACATGAAAGAAGATATTAGATAACTGCATCACTAGATAGAAAAATTGACATTCAAAGAAAGAGGGAGGGGGGACAAAAGAAGTCCATAAAGTACATAGATTAAGAATTTATCAATACTTAGTATTCACCACAGCAGAAAAAGAAAATAAAAAATGTAGGATTGTATCAATCTACTCCCCACTTCCAGAACGACATATTAACTTCCCATGTCAAAATAGCAAATCAAGTAATGTAACCTATTTAGAAAGTGATTCAAAGGAATGAGTTTAAAATATCTCTCAATTCAATTAAAGAACAGAAAGTGTTCGATTGTTATAGTAGCAGGGTCTAGCTTGTAATATTTTCATTTCCTAACCCAAAAAGTTGAAATAAAAGCAACTACATTTTTATTTATAGCTAGATGAGAAAGGGACATAGAAAATGTTAAAATCTTGATTTTTGGTAAAGATCTGTCGCATCCTTAAATTATTTCATTAACTACTGAAATTGCATGTTATCAGACAGCTTGGACCGACGTTCAAGAGTTAAGATAACCAAAATTAGCACCCAAAAAAAAAAAAAAAAAAAAAAAGGCAAGCATGTAATATCAGGTCTCACATTAAATCTTTGTCTGAGTTGCAGCCAAAATCTAGATGCCAATTTTAAAGAGTAGAAATGTCTGCCATGAACTGAGTCATTGGAAACTGAATCGACTTGTTTATAATGATTCTGTTAATGTAGAATGATTTCATCAATTTTACATAGTAGTACATTGACAAAACTATGTTTCTTCGAGAAGAACAGAGCATCGTCATCACTTGGGGATTGTGTGTTCAAGGATTTCTAAATGTTGCTTCTGGTCCCAAGCCTTTTAGATTTCTTCAGGTGTGGAGAACTCAGCCTGCTGTGTCTCAAATCATTTCTGATGTGTGGAAGAGTAGGGTGAGGGGGAATCCCATTCAGAGACTATTACAGAAGCTTAAACTTACCAAAAAAGCTGTAAACGATTGGAACATGATGAAGTTGTCTGCTCTTCTAGGAAAGCTCTCGAGGACTGTCAAATGGAACTCTCTAGAACTCCTTTTTGTGAGGAAGCGCCAGAAGAGATTTTGAAGCAGCTGTCTCAAATGAGGCAATCTTATTGGCCCAGAAGGCTAGAGTCAGATGGATTAAGGATCGGGATAGGTGCTCAAAATTTTTCTTCCAGAAGATAAGGAACCACAGAGCCACCAACAATGTCACTGTTCTTGAGGATGAGAATGATGAGTTCATCAGTAATCCTTCAGGTATTCAAGACATGTTTGTCAAGCACTTTGAGAAGCTATTCTCTTCCAATAATGCCACACAGTACCCCCCTGCTTCTGCAAATTATATCAAGAGAACACTGTTCTCCCGACTATGGAGGATGCTGCTGGTTTAGATGTTCCAATAACCAGGTTGGAGGTGAAACAAACAGTTTTTGGAATGGGAGCAGATTGAGCACCTAGCCCTAATGGATTCACATCTAGATTTTTTCAACAATATTGAGGCATTGTTGGGGAAGATGTCACGGATGCAATAATTCATTTCTGTGAGAATCCAGAGATGAGCAAGGGTCTTAATAGTACTTTCATAATTCTCATTCCAAAGAAGAAAGAGGCTACAAAGGTGGGGGAATTCAGGCCTATCTCTCTGTGGTTTACAAAATTATTGGCTACAAGATTGAGTTCAGTGCTTAAGAAGATGGTTGGTTTTGAACAGAATGCTTTCATTAAAGGGAGGAAAATTAAAGATAATATCATCCTTGCTCATGAGTTATTGAGAGGTTTTGGTGCTCAGCACGCCAAGCCAACCATTGCCTGGAAAGTAGACATCAGGAAATCCTATGACTCAGCTCAGTGGCAGTTCCTTTTCCCAAATTCTACAGCTCTATGGTTTTGGTTCTAAATGGATCACTTGGATCACCCCAAATTGCCTGGAAAGTAGACATCAGCAAAGCCCAGACCATCTCATTCTCATGTCATCAATTCTTCGCAGACTTCACGCTCTAATGGATTTTCCGGAACTGTCTGGAATTTGCCGGCGAAAAAGAGATGGATGAAACTTTCTGCCGCCGAGACTGGTGTTCGACTTGCTGAAAAGGGGTTTCGGCATTCTCAGTGCTGCGCTAACATCTCTGTCAATCCACAGCTGAAAGGACAAACTAGATCTTTGTCTTAGGGCTCTCATGGAGTTCGGTGGTCGAGAAAAGAAAAGCAGAAGTGGGTTTCTTCTAATTGTCCAGGTATGCCTTCAGATTTTCAATGCCCCTCTTTTGATCCACCCTCTTCGTCTACCCTTCCCTGTGAGATGATGAGGGGTGATGCAATTGTTGTTACGGAGAAGATGGATGGGATGCCTTCTTCGAATTCTGGGTTAAATGGCAGGGAATCTGTTTCTCCTGGCCAATTGGTTACTGCAGGTAGTGAAGTTAGTGCTCGCATTGAAGGAGTAACGGTTTGTGTGGGGAAAGCTATGCAGTTTAAATTGTCCAATGTTGAGGTTGAAGCTCTGTTCAAAGAGCTACGATTAAATGTTGCGTTGCAAGGTCTCAAATGTACGCCTTCTGTAACGGACGAGGAGAATGCGGTTGGTAGTATTGTAGGGGTGGGTGATTATGTTACAGACTCAGATTCTGCTTATGAGTATGACAGAATAATTGAAGAGGAGTTGACTGATGCGTTAGGGTCTACCCAGCAGGTTTGTTTTAATGAGTTTCAACCCTGGATGAAGGATGATTCTAACATATCAGTGGTGGAACCCCTGGCAGTGGTGAGACCTGATGATGAGGTTACTGATTTGGGGAGGGATTGGGTGGTTGATAACATTGGAGCTACCAGTGAATTGTTGGGAGTATCTTCAGAAGGTAATAACGATCAGACTTTATCTCTTCTTCAAGCAATTGTTACTGGAACTGAGATAGCAGTCACTAATGAAGCTATAAATACGAAGCCCATATCGTCTTGGAAAGGGATTCACGAGATTAAGAATCTTTTCTCTGACGTCAACTACGATAAGAAGAAAGGAGTGGTGATGGAAAGGGGCAGGACTAGGAGTAGGAGTTTGAAGAAGGGGGGAGGGGAATTAATCACAACTGGTTCTTAATGAAGCTACGAATCATTACATGGAACGTTCGAGGTCTAAATGACCCGAATAAGAGGAGGGTGGTGAAGGTAGCTTTAAGGAAGTGGGGGGTTCAGGTTGTTTGTTTGCAAGAAACCAAGTTGGCATCCATTACTGACGGGGTGGTTAGAAGTTTGTGGGGAGGAAGGTTTGTGGAATGGGAGGCTTTGGATGCTATTGGTTCTTCGGGTGGTATCTTAGTTATGTGGGATAGTAGGTGGTTGTCCAGAATGAATGTGTGGAAGGGGAGATTTTCTGTTTCCTGCGAGTTTCAGATGGAAGAGGATAATTTCAGATGGCTCTTTTCAGGGGTCTATGGACCGGTCGTCGATACTGAAAGACCCATTTTGTGGGAGGAACTAAGCCACATTCAAGGTTTATACTCTTTACCTTGGTGTTTGGGTGGGGATTTCAATTCGGTCAGGTTCCCGTCAGAGAGGTCTACCGGGGGAAGAAGGTCATTAGAAATGGATCAGTTTTCTGACTTCATTGATGAACACCTTCTCATCGATCTTCCAATGGAAGGTGCAACCTATACTTGGTCTAGTGGTAGAGATCCAATTACTCTCTCAAGATTGGATAGATTTTTGATCTCTGGGGAGTGGGAAGAAAAATTCCCGGATGCTGTTCAGGCGGTGTTAGAACGGGTTACCTCTGATCATGTTCCTTTAGTTTTGGATTGTGGAGGTTTGTGCTCTCGGAAAACCCCATTCCGTTTTGAGAATATGTGGCTGAGAGTGGAGGATTTCCAAGGGACAGTTCGTTCATGGTGGGAGGGAGCAATCGCTACAGGCGCACCCAGTTTCATATTAACACAGAAATTAAGAGTTCTCAAACTTGCTCTTAAACAGTGGAATAAGGATGTTTTTGGGAATCTTGAATGGAGAAAGAATAGAGTCTTTGCTGATTTTTCCGAGATTGATAGGCTAGAGCAAACGGGTGGGATTATGGAGTCTCTTCGTACTAGGAGAGTCTCCTGTCAGGCAGTTTTAGATGAGATTGCTTGTATGGAGGAGATTTCATGGCGACAAAAATCCCGGGCTCTTTGGCTGAAAGAGGGAGATCGCAACACAAATTTTTTTCATAGACTTGCTAATGCCCACAGAAGGAGTAACCACATAGGGCGTTTAAGGGTAGAAGGAGTGGAGTTGTGGAGGGAGGAAGAGGTGCGTAGCGGGATTGTTTCTTTTTATCAGAAGCTTTATACAGAACCTTTAGTTTGGCGTCCCAAGCTTGATGGTCTTCCTTTTGCGACTATTTCTGAGATAGAAAGAGATGGATTAGAGCTTCCTTTTACTGAAGAAGAAGTTCTAAAGGCCTTGTCCAGTTGCAATGGGGATAAAGCCCCGGGGCCTGATGGTTTCACTATGCGTTTTTTAAAGGAGAGTTGGGCGGTTGTGAAAAATGAAGTGATGAGTACCTTTCAGGAGTTTCATTCCACGGGTGTCTTTGAGAAATCGCTTAATGCATCATTTATTGCCCTCATCCCTAAGAAAGGAAATGCTTCAGATATTAAGGATTTTCGTCCTATCAGCTTAGTGGGTTGTATTTACAAACTCATAGCTAAGGTGCTCGCTCAACGGATGCGAGAAGTTATGGATGGGATTATTTCAGATTCGCAGAATGCCTTTGTTGGAGGTAGGCAAATTCTTGATTCAGTTCTTATCGCCGGCGAATGTGTGGATTCAAGGTTGCGTGATGGTGTTCCTGGAGTTTTGTGTAAACTTGATATTGAGAAAGCTTATGATCATGTTAATTGGAATTTCCTCCTCTATTTGCTTCAAAGAATGGGGTTTGGAAGTAGATGGAGGACATGGATTCAGACATGTCTTTCGACTGTTAAGTTCTCAATTCTTGTGAATGGTTCTCCAGCCGGTTTCTTTGGGTGTTCTCGGGGTATAAGACAAGGTGATCCATTGTCATCTTTTCTTTTTCTTATTGTTATGGAAGGCTTAAGCAAACTTATGCGCCGGGCAGAGAATCTTGGTTTCATCAACGGATTTCGGGTGGGAAGAGATATTGCAAATCAAGTGGAGATTTCTCATTTGTTATTTGCAGATGACACTCTGGTTTTTTGTGATGCAGATGTGTCTCAACTTAGATACTTGAGATGCATTCTGGCTTGCTTTCAGGCAGTTTCCGGGCTTAAGGTTAACGTGGCCAAGACTGTGCTTGTTCCGGTCGGAAATGTTCAGGATATCTCTTCTCTAGCTGCAGTTCTTGGGTGTAGGGTGAGCTCATTTCCTATCCCTTATTTGGGATTGCCCCTAGGGGTTTCTTCCAGATTAGTGGGGAGTTGGGATTCTGTGATTGATAGATATGCAAAGAGGTTGGCAGGTTGGAAGAAGCAATATTTGTCAAAGGGGGGAAAAGTTACTCTTATTAAGAGCACTTTATCAAGCCTTCCCACTTATTTTCTTTCCCTGTTCCAAATTCCATGCTCCGTTGCTGATAAAATTGAACAAATTCAAAGGAATTTCCTTTGGGGAGGTAGGGGAGAAGAGTTCAAGTATCACCTTGTTAGATGGGAGCAAGTTACAAGCCTATAAAATTGGGGGTCTCGGTATTAGACGATTAATTCCTTTTAATCAAGCTCTTTTGGGCAAATGGTTGTGGAGATACGGGGAAGGAAAGACACCGCCCTTGACATAGATTAGTTTCTTGTAGGTATTGGGATGATGTTGAAGGATCGACTACACGTCCGGTTTCTATTGCGGGAGGAGTTGGGGCTTAGAAATCCATTCGAAAAGGGTGGAATGCCTTTTCTCCTCATGTTAGATTCAGCATTCGCGATGGTAGTCGTGTTCGTTTTTGGAAAGATCTTTGGTGCAGGAATTAGCCTTTATGTCGTACTTTTCTCAGATTATTTAGTATTGCAGTTGACAAACATGCCACCGTAGCTAACTGTTATCAGCTTGATAATAGTGGAATTACGTGGAATGTTCTTTTTCAACGTTCTTTTCAGGATTGGGAGCTGGAAGATGTGAGCATTTTCTTGGATCAATTGTATCGACAGGAAGGAATTGGCAGGGGTTATGACAATTTGATTTGGATTCTTTCTTCTCACGGTCGTTTTGAAGTAAGGTCTTTGTTCTTATATTTGTCTAATTTTGCACCCTATGATTTTCCGTGGAAGACTATATGGTGCTCTATGGCTCCTACTAGGGTGGCTTTTTTTGTATAGAGCGCCATTTGGGGTAAGATTCTGATGATTGATAATTTGAGAAAATAAGGAAACTATATTGTTAATTGGTGTTGCTTATGTAAGCAGAATGGGGAGTCACTGTTCTGTAGCACACGATTGCTAGAATCTTATTCTTGGACTATTTGGCATGTATTGGGTAATACCGCGTTCTACTAAGGAGTTGATTCATGCTTGGAGAGCTTGTCGAGTGAGTAAGAGTGTTTGTGATTATTGGAGATCTGTACCACATTGCATTTGGTGGTGTATTTGGAAGGAGAGGAATAATAGAATGTTTGAAGGAAAAGAGTCTTCTATTGTGACATTGAAATTTTTCATTATTCATTCTCTTTTTAGTTATGTGAACAGAAGTTCTTGTTCCTCTTCTAAATGATCTAATTTATTTTTTGGATTCCTTAGGGCCTTAGTTTCTCTTATGTCATTGGGACGCGTTCCCCTTTTGAACACCTTTTTAATTTATTATTACTTCTCAAAAAAAAATAATAATAATAATAACACTAATGCATAACAATGAAAGTGATAACTTTTGCTTCTGTTTTTTTTATGTATAAAAGCAAAAACTTTGTCAGAAGAGCACCAAGTGATTTTAGAAAATAAACGTCTTTTTATTAAGTGATTTTAGTTTGGTAACAATTTAGGGTACCAATACACAATATATCTACCGCCTTCAGTAGATGTTCTCATCTGCACACTCGCCTCTCTCTCTATGGCTTCCTCTATAGTATTACTTGGCACCGTTGTGTGCTACAAAGAAAGGTAAAGTGATGATGATAATTGATGGAAGGAGTATAGTCATCTATAATCCTAAAGAAAACAAGTGCAGGAGTCCTTGCCAAACAAAAATATGGAAACCAATTTTATATGTGGATAGTTTAGTTTTGCCCATTCTTACACCTCAAGTAAAAGGAAAGAGGAAAAAGGAATTGTAAGGAAGTAAATTAAATAATCTCTATTTTTCTAGATTCTCTTCAATCTCTAAGTTAATTCTTGCCTTTTGATTGTTGTGTTTGATAGTAGTTATCAAAAGAAATAAGTACAGTTTTTCTTTGGAAAATGATAAAGTCCCGATCGATTTTTTTTCTTTTGGACCTCATAATCATTAATTTTTTGAGGTCAATGTAAAATACCTTTGTTTGTTGAAACCAAGTATTAGAAAGCATTTGATGTTTTCTTGCCCTTATAATTCTATAAATTCTTTTTCTGATGAGCTTTATGGACTCTGTTTTGATTCATCCACGCACAAATGGCTTTGTGTATTCCCATGGATGGATCAGAGTGGCTATGTATGTGGAGAGCTAGTTTTACCATATGATGGCAATGCCACTACTAAGGTGTGACACCGGAAAGTGAATCCAAATAGAGTATACAAGAACAGATAGAAGAAGAAATCATATACTTTGTTCTTTATTCTATTTTACCCATTTCTAGTTGGTGTTTGTTAGTATATGTGGTTCCATTTATAGCTGGTGTCTATTTGTATATGTGGTTTTCTCTTCTTAGGAATTATTTTCACCATATATATAGGGAGGTTACGATAATTGCATGTCCAAATAGAAACAAGGTTGGCACATTTTTAGTTAACCCGGAGTGTTCGAAAAGGCACAAACCCTTAAGGTCCCTCAACAATCCCACTAATTCCTGAGACCTCGGAAGGTCGCCTCCCCACCCGTACTGGGTAAGCCACTGCAGGGACAGTAGAGATTAGCCACAAAGAACACTCAGCAGAACTTGAAACCCAGACCTTGGATTGGCACATTTTTGGCTCTAACTAATTGCATTTTGATGAAGTCTTCGTATTTTCCTCTCAGCGAGTGGACCTTGCAGTGTACCTTTCGTTTTATCATCGCAATTCTTAATGCATTTGTTTACCTTAAAATGTTTAAAGATTATTACGGTTGCTTTTGAATGAATGCTAGCTTGTACATAATCATACCACATACATGCTTCTTCTTCTTGTTTTTTGTTGTTGTTTTTGATGTTGTTGTTTGTAAAAATAAAAATAAAAAAATCAGTAATGTGTTGTTTTTTCTGCTTCAGATTGAAGAAATAGTATGTTTTGCTGGTTCTTTTGATTTTGCTTGCATAATGGTTCTATGGAGTTTCGGTATGTTCCCCTTGGTTTTTTCAAGGTAAATAACGAATTGTTTTATAATTTTTGCTTAGTGTAAATCAGTCTTCAAGGTTTCAAATGTCTGGATTTGTCATACTTCTTAGGAATTATATTAACAAAATACCTTCACTTGTTTGTTTGGAACTTGAAAGTGCTGCTGTTTGAAGTGGATGGAGGAAGTTCGGGACGTTTTAATTAGAATTTTGATGATATTGAACTTGCAAGCACTGCCAAACAAGCATGATTTTTCTGTGGGAACTGTTGGCTGCCATTTTTATATGAGTCGATAGCTTTTCATTGGTTGAAAAAAAAAAAAAAAAAAAAAAAAGCAATAAAAAATTATTTAAATATAAATAAAAAAAAAA
>JAOTQH010000040.1:1230659-1242842 GCA_025631255.1 Cornus kousa
CTTTAATTTTTTTTTTTATAATTTAAAAAAAAAAAAAAAAAAATATATATATATATATAGGACAATTACCTTTCAGGATGTTTGATTCAGCTGTAAACAATGGGCAATTAGTTTTATCTGATGCAGACAGAAGAGCTGCTGTTCCTATTTCTCACCAGTTTTTTGCTGATGATCTCTTGGTGTGGTGAGAGCAAATATGGGCTCTGTAACAACTCTCAAAAGAATTATGAAAGATTTTGAGGAGGTTTCAGGCCTGAGTGTTAGTAGGGATAAGTCTGAGATATTCTTAACTAGGACTGTGAGACAGTAGACTATAGTGAGAACATTGGGGTGCAAGATTGGCAAACTTCCTTTTACTTACCTTGGGCTTCCCATATCTGATAGAAGGTTGAAGAAAGGTGATTGTAGCCCTCTAATTGACAAAGTGATTACTACTACTACTACTTGGTCTGGTCTAAATTTATCATTGGCTGGGAAGATTGTGTTGGTCAGAGCTGCTGTTATTCCATTAGTTCAGTACTGGTATTCTGTGTTTACTATTCCTGCTGCTGTGATTAATGTTATTGAGAGAAGGATGAGTAATTTCATTTGGGGACGTAATGAGAATACCAGGAAGCACCATTGTCTTGGCTGGAAGAGATTAGCTTCTCCAAAAGATGAAGGTGGTTTTGGTATAAATATTCTAACAGGTATCAGAAGAGTTCTTGACATTGATAGAGCCGCAAAGTATGCTCTTGCTTGGGACTTCTTGCTGTCCAGGGACAGAATTTGGGTGGCTTGGTTTCAAAGGTGTTATGCTAGGAATTCTTCCTTTTGGCATGCGGTAGTAAGCGATTCTCATTCCACCATATGGAAGAGTATTATAGCAGTGAGAGATACTGTCAAGCAGTGTTGCAGATTCAAAATTGGGGATGGGAACTCAATTAATTTTTTTCTTGATCCTTGATGGGATGGTCAGTTTCTGTCTCAAAGATTCACTTACAGGGTTCTTAGAGATATTAGCTCTGACAAAGCTATTTTGCTGAGCCATTATATTGGTGGAAACAGCTGGGATGGTGCCGGGTTTCATGAAGATTCTCAAGAAGTCCTACAGTTCATACAAGGTTCAAAATTCATGGGGGCTCAGATGTCAAGTAATGGAATAATAAACCTTTCTCATTCAAAGCTGCTGCTTGGGAAGCATGTAGGAAGGCCAGAACTGCTGTGCCTTGGGTGGATTTATGCTGGAATGGGGGAAGACCTAGATGGTCAGTTCACACTGTCTTAGTACTCCAGGATGCTATGTTGACTAATACAAATTTGCAGAGAAGAGGAATTTCTCTGGCTGAACAGTTTGCAGTCTCTGCTCTAACCAAGTAGAGAGCCTGGATCATTTGTTTTGGCAGTGTAGGTATACTTCAGAGGTGTGGAATAGTCTAAAGGACTAGTTGAAATGGGATTTGGGGAGAACAAATTCAGTTTTGGAATTAGCTAATCAGCTGGTTCATCAGCTTGGGACAAAGAGTGTTACAAATAACTTGCTGAAAATGGTTTTTACTGCAACATTGTACTACTTATGGAATGAAAGGAATGGCAGGTTGCATCAAGCTACAAATAGAAGTCCAGTGGTGTTACTTGGGAGCATTATATGGGATGTAATGGATATTCTGGGGGTATGCCTCCAGGATATCATTTAGCTTTTTCATGTCTTTGTGTGTGGCAAGGGAATGTCCTTGCTTTAGTAGAGCTTCTGGTCCTTTTGGACTTTGAGCTTCTGAGGATGCTATCCTCTCTTGTATTGTACTATACTAAATATTTATAAAATTTTACATCATCTAGGGAAGAAAAAAAAAAAAAAAAAAAAAAAGAAACCACACACCAAAGGTTAAGAGCAAGAGCTCAATTTTAAGAAAATCCTTAGGCTACTAAACGGATCCAAAACGAGTTTGCAAAAATATTTATTCATGTTTATTATACATGTATAACTACCATAGACTTATATTTGTTATGCAGTTTTTGAATTCACCCTAGACCCAGCCACTCAAGCATTGAAATTATATGCGCCAGTTGCATTAATTTGGGAGTTAACTGCTAAACTGAAAAAAGAAGGCAGAAGAAAAGCAAATGTTATTTGATCTTATGGTACTTTTTTTCCTCTCAAAACAAAACAACAAAGAAAGGGAGCAAAGTAACACTATTAAATTTTTACAACTCAATAAAAAGATGATGGAAGTACAGATGCAAGTGTTTTAGCAATTAAAAGTAACACAGAACTGACCTCTGCGATGGAAAGTGACTGAACCTTCTTTATATTTGGTACAACTAGACCAGAAGGAGTAGCCATAGCTATTCCAATATTATGGGAGCCTGCAATAATAAATAAAATTTGACTTATCAAAAATAATAATAATAATAATAATAAATAAAATTTGGTTCCATAATTTATATTTAGAAAAAATAAGAGAAGATATATATATTGTAATTTGATTTTTTAAGAGATTACAGCAGCATACATTGATAAACACAATCTCCAGTTTACATCTATAATTGACCCCTAGAATTCCAAAACGCTTCTAAATTGACCACAGCAAGGATTATGCAGAAACGTCTGGACATCCCATGGAAATTGAATCACTGATTAGGCATTTATAATGCATTCAAGATGAACCCATTGTGTTTTGATTATGATTTTGATGAATCCGTTGTGTTTTGTCTTCTCTATACTCTCTACTTCTTTATCTTTTTTCTTTTTTGGGGTACTCATGCATGAAGCTGCACTATTCTGGAATCATTCGTCTTAGAATTTCTTCCCTAATCTAAGTCACATTGAGCGGGAGCAGGAACAAAAGCAGATGCGAGAGCATTAGAACGGCTATGTTTAAGATTTTCTAAGAGTGAGAGCGCCTTCCGAGTGTTTGTAGACAAATACATGTCGTCCAATAAATAACACATAAATAAGCAATTCTATAAATTAAATAGATATATTTTCATTACTACAAGGACATAATAGTATAGAATTAAGTTGCATTAAAGTAAATTTTAGAAAATGAAGAACTGAGATGATAGAGCAAATACACTTACCTTTTAAGGGATGATGATTGATGAAGGATAATAAATACCAAAGCACAAGATAAAGGGTCAAGATGACAGTATTATTAAAAGAATAGGTAATATGTGGATAAAGATGATAAATACACAGAAGTTTTGTGGGCTCTGAGATGAGAGAGATGGAAGACTTGAAAATCAGCAGAGGTCTTATCTTTCAACCTCTGTATATTCATACGCTTCGTCGGAGAATTTGGAGTGTACAGTAGCACCTCTATAGTAAAGCATTTAACCCCTCACGGTGTATATGTAGTCACCTTCAAATCACCCAACACCTTAGTTGCTAGAACCAAATTGCACAACTAGAACATAATGTAATTGCAAAATCCCTTCATAAAACCCTAGAAATTATATGCAAAGCCAGCCACCATAGATGATGAGAGACTAAGTACAAAACAAACAAAAGGAAGCCACCAGTGAATCAGCTTCTGCTTTTGCTTCTACTTAACTGATTCTCCACGTAAACAAATTCTCCATGATCTCAACAACACAGCGCGCAGACTAGCAACATACAATTTGCGGATTCATAACGAATCTGCTCTCAATAATTAATCCATTGATTTGCGCTCCAAGCGGGAGAGGTGATGAGTTGCATGACTCAGTTCCTAATCTTTGGGTTAAAAGCCTTGTACCTTAGGTCCTCAACCATGCATCTAGGAAGTTCCAATCAAGACCAAAATTCTTATTACTAGACCATAGAATAACATTGAAGCAAGAACTTACAGAAGAGACCTACCTAGCTTTATATAAGAAATGCATCAGTGAAAATGGCAAGTCACCCTTTAGAGTAAATCTAGAAGAGATTATAGGGCACAATTCACACATATTGAGAGGAAACTACCCAGAAAATTAACATGAGTAAGAAACTTCTAAGTCCTGAAACTATGAAAAAAAAAAAATTATAGTGAAAAAAAAAAAAGGATTATCTGCACCGGCATAAGTTGAATATGCAAGCATTACACAGCATATTTGAACTGAAATGCTTCCTTCTCAAGTAAATATTTTCAACACTGATTATCAAGCTGCTCCAACATCACACCAAATCAGAATAACAATTTCGAAGTTTCAAAATTTTACAGTTCTCTGAGCATGCAGACAGGATAAAAGGCTGAAGTCGTGTTACTTTTCAGACACAATCGAGCATGTATGAGAATTCTTTGATAAGAAACTCACATTGAAATTTTCCAATTCAATTTTAAAAAAACACACCACCCAACTCATCATAAGATAAAACACTGCACAAGACTAATAGCGCATTTGATTGTTTATCTACAATAGCAATTTAAACTGCTTCAGGATACAAGAGCCAATTAACATCAAAATAAATTCCCTCCCATAAAAAAAAAAAGGTAAAAAAATCATACAGAGATATGTCATATCTTTGTTACTGGCTTACTGCAAATTAGAATGGGGGGAAAAGGACCAAAAACCACAACCCCAAACTAGAGAGAAGCAAATAAGTCATGTACTCACTGCTACAGAATTGTAGTAATTTCTTTAGCACACATTTTGTAATTTATAAAGTCAGTCAATATTCTGATCTTTGATAAGCATTCAATGAGTAATATTTTGATTTCATTTACAGAATCTGTTGTGCTTATTATAAACATAGAAACATAGAGTAAATGCCAAAATGGAAAAATCAGAATTAAATTTCTGCAAACCTTTAAGGGTGACCTCGTGCAACTCCTCATTGAAGCAACTATTTAGCAATGGATATTTGCTCAGTGCCACTGAAAGTGACTTTATCAAGATTGGAAGGAAAGTGTACTTGACATCTGGATCAGAATTCTCGTTATGAAAAGATGCTTTAAGCTCCATGAGTGTGTCACAATTTATCTCTTCTACATAATAAAAATGAGGAATTTTAGCAGCCAGCGTCATTGATTTAACCATTGTGCGCTGGAATCCCCTGTGATTGAAGGGCACAGTTAATTTACTTATCATTCCCGACATAATTTCCTAGCATCACAAAACTCAAATAGCATGCTATATAACATTCTATAAGAAGTTCTGAGACTCAGAGTAAACAAAAATAACAAAAAGTTTACAGCCAACGAGCTACTTCAAAATTCAACTAGACAACTATACGCAAATATGGACAACCACGTCTCACTTGTAAGGGTAGTTTAGCTGACTTGAAATAGTTTTACCCGAAGTTACAGCTTTTAACTAGCTCCTATGTTATAGGACATTCATGTCCTTAAATGACTTTTAAAGGTGTTGTTAGGTTAATAGGACTTTGGTAGGCAATTTCGTACCAAATGGAGTCAGTATGTTTTATTCTACCTTCTGTTTATGGTTTGAAAAGATAGCTCTGATGTACCTCTGTCTGAGGGCAAAGTGGAGAATTTAAAGATTCAAAAAGTGCAAAAGGGTAAGTTCCACTAACCAAATGGGGTTCATTTGCATTCATATATTTTATTAACCATGTTAGGGTTTTCAAATTGCATGTTTTGATCTTCAAAGTTATATTCAAGAATGCATTAATCTATTTTGGAAAGTCAAATCCTAACTGAACTAGGATAGAGAATTTCAATCGATCGAAGGATCAAGCAAAACCCACTGGAGTAATTCCGATCAAGCAAAATTTGCAGGAGGGCAGTTTCCACATTGGATTCAAACTCTATTAACCTAAACTTTTTCAGCCACCAAGGTACATAAATAAGATCCTAAGCTTTCAGAAAAACTATGCAAGCACACATCAAGCATATAGAGCATATATTAGAGCATCATAAATCTTTTTGAGGTATAGAGTGCCTTCTAGCAATCACTTTGCTAGATCTTTGTTTAATTCATCACTCATATAGATGTGACTGTTCATTGCATTGAGACTTGTTAATCCTACAGCTTCAAGGACTTCAACATCACGATCAATCACACACAACTGACAACCAATTACTTGGACATGAATACCCATCAGAGATCAAAGCACGTGTTCGACGATCGCATGAGTAGCGAATTAGTTGATGAGCAGTAACAGCTATCAGAGTGGATTGCGTGAGTCTGGGTCAGGGCAGAGGTAACTAGGGAATTTTTGGGTTAGAATCTAGTAACCTAGTTGAAAACTTTCTTCTGATAGTTGATTTGATCTTCCTGAAACCGTTATTCATGTGTGTGGATGATTTTTTGTTTTATCTTTTTTCCCTCTACCTATTTTAAAATGCTTCTTTATTGATAATTAAATTGGTCACTAGTGAATGTTGGGGTTATATAAAAATCGTTATTCGTGTGCGTGGATGAATTTGTTTATATATATTTTTTCCCTCTACCTATTTTTAAATGTTTCTCGATTGATAATTAAATTTCAATTAATTGTGATACTTTTAAAAAAGAAAATGGTTAAAGTTTGTTATTCCATATTTAGCATACATGACATATTCAACCCCCACCCCTCGTCTTCTTCTCTTATAAGTGTAGATCGGATATGCTAACATCAAAGCCCTTAATCCTTTAGGTGCAAATGGTACTGTCAAGTTCTAATTTTTCTCAGTAAGAAATACTACTAGAATGCCATCTGTTCTTTTCATAAAGAATCATAGGTCCCACGATCTCAGACCTGCATGAAATGATCTTAATTGAACACTCATTATACCATCACCCAGAAGTCATGTTACACAAGCCATCTGCTTGTGGGCAAAAGCTGAGCAACATCATTGTTCAATGGCTAATAGCTTCAGTTTTTTGTGTAATACTACCTCTGTCCCAAAATAAATGTCTCTTTGGGGAAGTGTCACTCATAAATTGTGAGTCACAGTTTTCCAAAAGAGAAATTCTTTTTGGGACAGAATGAGTACTTTCCATAGTACAATCGCTCAATCAGAATAAAGAACAATATGACCATCCACCATTTTATGTATCCTATAGACATTTCTAACGTGAAACAGCAACCCAGGAAAGGGTTAAATTCAAATTTATCCTGGTTCAGATTATATCCTATATTACCTCAGTTGGACAGTTTTATCTTCATAATGCCATCCTTCTGCAGCGGATGCTTCTTCTCCTCCCAGCAACTGTTCTACAGATGTAGCACTCAAGGAGGCAGATGTTTCTTTCATGATTCCTTTGTGGACAGCATATTTGAGGACATCTTCTCTTAGTATCCTTCCATCTTTACCGGTTCCACATACATCATTTATATTTATGCTGTATTCCTTTGCAAGATTCCGAACAGCAGGTGTGGATAGAACTCCACGATTGTTAGTTTTATTTGGCACTGGATTTGTTTGACTGCTTGATTCACATATCTCCGACGGCTTATTATCCAAACTACCATAAATCTCCGTTGGAACTGGAGATTCATTAGCAAATATCTTCAGAAGAGTTTCTTCAACCTGCAATTTTGGAAAATTTAAAACTTGATTTAAGATGGAAAGATAGATGATTTTTTCCTGTAATTTGGTAAATTTGAAAGTTGCTACAAGATGGAAAGATAAAGGATTTTTTTAACTTAATAGTTATGCACAGGACTGAACACCTGTACTTAATATAATATGTTAAAAACCTCGACATGAATAAAATGACGAAAATGCAACGTAAGAACCCAAGAAAAGTCTCCAAACTTGTATCCATATTTTTATAATGATACCATACCTCTAGAAGCCAGATATAAAGGGGAAAATGATTCAAATGGAAACCATCAGCGTTAGGATGAATACCTGGTCCCCAAGTTACTACTGGCGAAATCCGTGGGAAGTTACCTTAAAATATCAAAGAAACCTGTATACTTTACTTTAAAAAATAATAAATAAAAATAAAAAATAATCAAGGAAACCTGCAACCTATATCAATTTTCTAACTGTATACTTTACTTTAAAATAATAATAATAAAAAATAAAAATAAAAATCAAGGAAACCTGCAACCTATATCAATTTTCTACTCGTTTGGTGTAGCCTGCAAGATCTTTAACACCACCAAACTGATTATCTGCTTCAACACACTATTTGTTTCTAGGATCAGGTTTCCAGCTGCTTTATCCTTCATCATCTCCCATGTGCATTTCCTAATCTAAATGTTGAATGACCAAACAACAAATCACTATTAGAGAAGTATTATTTGCTGCTTACCTTTACAATGTCACCAGGAACATGTAGAATTTGAGAAACTTTTCCTTTGTAACGACTAGTTATTTCTATGGTTGCTTTGTCACTCTGAACCTCACAAAGTGGTTGAAATTCTTCAACTTGATCCCCCTGCCAGAATACATTATAGACATTAACATCTGTAAATTCATCGAAACAATAAAAACATCATGCTTTGGGACATAAGAAGAGTATATCTGTACGTTTGTAAGTATAAAAAGGATGACTTTTTAGTGAAAGTTATCGTGCCATAATCAGATTAGCACATTGATCTGAGAACTAAAAAGGTTAAGCAGAGAAGGTCGGGCAACAATGCCAATCTGATGGACTCATAGCCTCATAGACTAACAATTGAAGAACAAATAAACAATTCAACCAGGATATTACCAATGCATAACTGCATGTATGGTTCAATTATAACTATTTGATACCACCAAGGGTTGTAGCCTAGTGGTATCTCTTATACCTCCCAAAGTGGAATATGAGAGTTCAAGTCCTCAAATGAGCAAATTGTTGTGTAAGTTTTGCCAAGGAAAAATATATATAAACTCTTTGATAAAAAAATTTACTTCTTTTTGCAAATTTTTTTTCAAAGGTAGAAATTGGTAGATTGATAAATCTATAGATCCTTAGGTGGATAGGTGGATAGTTTTGGAAACTAAATCTTAACCATTGATTGTAATGCATGATGCATCTTAGCCATCCCTTAGGAAGGAGGATGCCTATATCTACATAGAAGTTTCATTTGTAACAACAAGCTCCAAGCTGCAATAGTGAGTGTGAGAAGTTTCAGACGAGAGTGAGTGTAACAAGCCAGGGGAGGAGGGGAGAGAGCTAGGCCGATTGGAGTTAAGTCACACATATGTTTAGGATGGAGTGTGTAGCAAATATCTAGATCATGATACAAGTATTCTTACAGTTTTTTAATAAGAGAAGATGATAATGTCAAATGCAATAGGCAATAGCTTAAACTCCGACTGTTCTTCATGTTTCAAGGCAAGATTTCTTCCAATATATAAAAAATGGAGAAAATTGTATCTCAACTCCGATCAGGCTTAATGTTTTAAAGGCAAAAAATAAGTACGAAAGGAGAAAACAATAGAAATATTGAGATAAATAAGTGAAAAATCTGGAAAGGCAAACTACAAGGAAGATAAGCAACATTTGGAATTTGGAATTTGGAATTTGAAATTAGAAAACAAAGCATCCACATTTTAGGGAAAATAAAAAATAAATAAATAAATAACCCTTTAATTTAGCCAAAAGAACTCACAAATTCAACCTAAGATTTTATAGCAGGCTATACCACAGGAAAATAGAATAAGGAATTCAAATGCTAAACAAGCAAAACTCACTCACCTCTTGCACAAACCATTTGAGCAGTTCACATTCAGCTATACCTTCACCAGTTTGCGCCAAAGGCACGTCAATTATCTTTCCAACCGGAAGATTGACTGAAGCATGGCTTGAAAAGCAGCATATCATCGTACCATATGGAAACTTGAACTAAGGAAACCAAGTGAACAAAGGATAAAAATAAGATTAATGGCACATTAAGGCGTTTCACCAATCCATGTTGAAAGCTTTGGGAGACATTTGTATGTAAGTTCACTGACGTTAATTGAATTGCTCAATGCATGACTATCACACATAACACAAAAGGAACCCAATCAACCTTTTAACCATCCGACTGGCAAGAGCCCAATTGGGTGGAAGTTGACCAGGCAAAAGCATCCCCACATATTAGAGCAGAATATGGATAATGAAAAGAACAAAATGAAGAAAAAAGTAATAACAAAATTTGAACCCATTCAATAAATAGGTAATAGCCTAATAGAAAATGCATAACACAAAAAGTTTTCTTTTTGGGCAAAAATTAGAGGGATTTTTCATTTTTTTTAAACATCAAAGGGTAGTTAATGCCATGTATTTCAACCAATACTTGAAACCAAATAGTTGTAGAAAATGTTTAGTTTTCTCTACCTCTTTTTCGTGACTAGAGTTTCTTCTACCTTGGCAAGACTCTGTACATCAGTCATCAAATTGAATGTTTTTTCAGCAATACTTTCCCATTTAATAAAGGGTAACAGTAAGGAATAATAGTATGGAATCGCTTTCAACTCTACAGTAAGCACCAAATTCTCAATACACCAAGCTAAAGCTCTGAGTCACTCATTTTTCTTGAACTCACCCACACAAACACACGCACAACACGCACAAACATCATATATTGTCAACTACATCTCTGAATGCATAACATATAGTTTTGTATATCAGCAGTCAGAAACGAATACGCAAGAGTATCACGAATTAATCAACAAATTGAGCTTAATTAATGACGACAACTCTAAAGATACTCACGTCCTGATGCTTATAGGTCGAGGAAAACGATGCCGATGATTGATTACGGAACCGTAGAAGTGGAGGTTTTAGCTGATAAACCGCCGCCGTGTGCGGCGGAGTTGAAGAGGAACAAAAGTGCCACCGCCACCCCCGGCCGGAGTTCCAAAGCTTCTTCTGCTGGCAAATCCGCCTGAAAATCATCGTCCGCCACCGTTCGAAGAGGAACGTTGGGAAGTGTGATTCAGCAACACGTAAAATGGATAAGAAGGAGCGAAAGCCTGATTGGAGAGTATGGGAATTTGATCAAGCCAACTGTCTAGCATGAACTTTTTTTATTCTGA
Source organism: Cornus kousa (assembly GCA_025631255.1). Lineage (NCBI taxonomy): Eukaryota > Viridiplantae > Streptophyta > Magnoliopsida > Cornales > Cornaceae > Cornus > Cornus kousa. The sequence goes on from JAOTQH010000040.1 coordinate 1,241,510, forward strand.
AATAATATAAAAAATTAGTTAATTACAGTAATTAATTAATATAATATAATAGTTATTCATGTGGGACATGAATCTTTTGATGCACAGTCATGCACTAGTGTACATTTGCGTTTTTTTGATTTTTTATTTTTTCTTGGGTAAGGAAGATAACATATAAAATTAAAAAAATGCTGTTTATGAAAGAATGGGCCATACCAAATACCCCATGGCTCAATGGACCAAAAAAAAGAAGCCCAAGAAGCCAAAAGAACTGAAAAAGAACCAGGCCCAATTAGAAGCCCATGAAGCTACACCAGACTCCAAACCAACCTTAAAACCGGGTGGGGAACATCAACAACCAAAGGTGAAAGCTTCACGCCCTTTCAAATGTGGTATACAAAACTCGCTAATGTGAGTTTCCATGTAGGTATTTTACTCAACTCAATATAATTTGAGGCTTTAAACAAAAATATAAAGTAGCCTTTTAATATAAATCACCCATGTATTTATGTTAGTAACATGCTTATTAGTTATTTCATGATTCGTGATTTTAAACTTATCACTAAGATTTTTTCGATCTTTAGTTCCATCATTAGCTCATTTGATTTTGTTGTACTTTGAATTAAACAATTTGCAATAAAAACATAATGCTCTATCTAAATGTTTTGAATAGATGAATTATTTTTTTTCATGATTCTCTCCATTTTGATAATTTTTTAACATATTATGTAGCAGAAAAATACATAAAGTTTTCATCTTTAGAAAAATGAAATCATTAAATCTAGGGTAAAGTGTAATTAACCACCCTGAACTATCAGGCAATTGTAAAAAAAAACCCCTAATTTAACAAATGCACCCCTTGAACTATTTAAAAGTTGCAGATGAGGACAACAGTAAGCTTTCCAGTACCTGAAAAATGACATTACCAAATTACCCATTAGACCATCTCAATGCTAAAAGCTATTTTTGCATGCCAAATCTATATGTTGACTTGTGCTACAGTGCCAAAATGTTATATTATGGTGCATAGTGCATTTCATCCAAAATGCTATTTTTTGACACAACAGTCATTTTTTTCCAACTACCAATTTTCAATAACCAATTTTTTTTTTTTTTGTGAGTGCTTGTATTTTATTTAGCTTATTTGCCTGATTAAAAATAAATTTAAAAAAATTAATTATCAAATTCAATGTAAAAGATAAGAATGTAAATTATATAAAAATAAATGGGTAAACTTGTCATTTACATAACAAGCAAACCCTATCCAAACATAGGACAAATCATTTTAGCCTCCCTTCTCCTTCTTGACTCTGAACTTGCCCCCCCTCTCTCTCTCTCAGTGCAACTACAAACT
>JAOTQH010000040.1:1256916-1269224 GCA_025631255.1 Cornus kousa
TTTTTTTTTTTTTTGGGTTCATTTTAGTACCTACTCCCTCTCTCTCTCTTCCTGATCTCAGACATGGCTGCTTTTTTTTTTTCGATGTTGTGGTAGGTTTGAGTTAGTCATAGTTGTTTTTAATTTTTTTTTCCACTTTGATGGTGGTTGTTGTGGTGTGATTGCGGTAGTTATAGTGGTGTCTAGGTTATCAAAGTGTTTAAAAAAAATTATTTTTATTTTTTCTATTATGGTGGTGGTAGTGGTTCTGGTAGCGCCTGAGTGTGTTGGTAGTGCTGTCTTGGTGTGATGGTGATGGTTATGGTGGTGTACATTTATTTGATTATTTGAAAAAGTAGTAAATTTTCATTTTTATTTTTATGTTGTGGTGGTGGTATAAGTATTAGTATATATAAATTATATCTATATGCACATAAGAGATGAATAGATTAGTTTGGTCTATTAAATTTAGTTAGGAAGTTAAATTTGTAATTTAATAATTTAAATGTAGTCGTTGACAAATTAAAAAGTTAAAAGGTAATTTCATATGGTTTTAAAGGTCTAGAGGGGTGTTAATGCATACTTTTGAAACCTAAGAAAGTGTCCATGTTAAAAAAAAAAAAAATAAAAAAAAAAATCATTAATAATCCGCTAAGTGGCGTTGACCAAAATCTTCCTAATTAATTTTTACAGTGTATTTAAAATATATATATTCATACGCACCAGAATGGATTCAAAAACTCAAGTGAGGGGGTAATATCAATTTTTTAAAACAATTTTAGAGTAATAAAAATAATAGTTAGTAAGTATATATATCAAAATAACAAAAATAATAGGACAAAATAGTTTAAAAAAAAAAAAAAAAATCCAGTGGAATGTAATATTAGAGCTAAAAAGAAGTCTCTTGCACACCCCTTACTAATCAGCTAACTATCAAAGCAGCGGTACTATTAGATGCTTTTTTTATTATTTAAAAAGTGCTAATGTCATTTCTCTTATTAATTTCTCTTATAAATGTCTTTTACATCTATGTGTTTTTACGGAAGAGACGATTTGACAATACATTTATCCACTCCATTCCATTACAATTTTTAAATAAATAAAATGACAAAATCACCCATATAAAAGCTAGTTTGTATAATTATTTTATAAAATATTCATAAAGTTTAATTATACTATTTTAAGGAGTGCTTATGTTATTTTATTTTTAACTTCTAAAAAAATTAAACTACACGACAAAAATAGTGTATAAATATTATTTTTTCCTGTAAGAAAATCAGTCTTACTAAAATTTAAGAATCCCACCTTGAAAAAATTATTATATGGTTACGGGTTAATAACAATGGATAAAAAAAATAAATATATTAATATTATTCAATCATTTACTTGAATGGTAATTAAAAATTTAGATATTCCATTCCATTTTTATGAGAAGATGTTCAAATATTTGATATGAAAAATGATATTTTTGTTTGACAATTTTTTATGGACTTCATACTAACTGACGTGGCAAGACATGTTCAATCTCTCACTCTATCCCAAATTTTTATCTCAAACTCTATCGCCCTTTTGTTCTCTCTCGTTCCCTTACACGACATTCCAAATTTTTTTGCACAGATTTGGACTTCCAAATCTTATGTCTATGCTGTGTTCACTCTCCTCACTCTCACACTCAATCCCCCCCTTTTTTTTTTTCCGCATAAATTTGTAACCTAACTTTAATCTCTCACCTCATTCTCTCACTTCTGTCAAATTTAGGACTGAAATTTCGAGATTTGAAATAATAAGACATAAAAAATATGATCTGAAAGTAATAAAAACAAGAGCAGTTTCAGAAAACAAAACAAAAAATATATATATACATATATATGTATATGTATATATACATTCAGAAAAATCATAAGATATTTTACATAAACTTAAATTCAAATCAAATCGCGAGGTTATTTTTGTTAGTTGTAATTCAATAATTTTGTCAATTATTATGTTGTTGGAGGCGATTCTGTTTGTTTTCATGGAAGTTCAATTAGGGAGAAGAAAGATGAAATAATAAATAAATAAATACAAGAAACGGATAAGAGTTTTACTTATTTGGCACGTATTCAGTCATCATTTGGCACGTATTCAACCCACGTAAGAAATAGTAGTTAAGATTTTTTTATAATCTAGCAAAATAACGTCACTCATTTGATATATGGTGCATCCAACTATCACAACTGTTCACATTCACATGTGCTGTGGACAAACCGTGCATTCACAATACAAATATTATAGAGTGATTGTGATCTGTCCGATGCATCCACTTTTCCCCATTTTAGAAGGTTGAAAAAATAACACCAGATTACGGCTTACGCGTCTCTATTGGTAAATTGCACTTTGCCGCTAGTGTAATAAAAATCACGTAAACAGGTCAGCGAGGGCAAAACTTGTGTGTAAACAGAAACACCTGATCTTTCTTGTAAGTGAGTGACCTGAGCCATTCAAATGATGAAAGCGTGAACAAAGAAAGATTTAAAAGACCCAAAAGTGTCGCAATCAAGCGTAGAGTGATGAGAAGTGTGTCCCACAGTGTACAACGTTTTTCCTTCTTCCAGGTTGGGATTTTGGAAGCTTTATTTTCGCAGCCGTGTAAACGTAACGTGGAGTGGTGGCAAGAATCGCACCCGGCGCAAGTTAGATTAAAGAGAGATCCACGGATGATAATGACTAAGCTACTATAGATGGGTAGGTTGGGACCCATTTTAGTAAGATCAAAGGTTTCAGGCTTTTTCTACCGGAGAGGAGATGAAAATTTGAGATTTCTTAAGCAATTTATTGGAACAACGCATCTTTGTGGTTTATCCAAGGATCTGGATTTGGGGACAGCGGATGACGGTGTAGTAGTCTTTTCTCTTCTTTCGGCAGCCAGAGGTTGTTATCGTGCTGCCCATCAGATTTGTCAATGGGCTCTTCATTGTCATCTTTGTGATGGATGTTGAATGTTGAATGGGAAGTGTGGCCATCTTAGCTCCGCCTTCTCTTTCATGTCTTCTCATTGATGTTGATTTCTCTGGTTGTGTTTAATCTATATTTCTTCTTTGTTTTTATTTTTTAAAAAAAAAAGAAAAAAAGAAAAAAAGAAAAAGAAAGAGAGTCTGGTTCATCGAATCTTACCATGCACACCATGCAAAATATGTGCGTTTAAGATAAACTGGATGCGTTGAGCACTTTCAATATCTTCTCTAATGCTCCATTTTGCTGGAGGGATGGAAAAATTGGATGGAACAAATAGGGAAATGATGGATGAGGAATCTCTGGAAAGGGATGTGGTGATACATTTGAGTTTTTATATATTTTTATCAACATACTCGTACTTTATAAAATAATAAAAGATAGATATTTATTTGAATTTTTTTGAAAAGATTAAAATTGTAAATTAAATATTTATAGGTAGTCATTCACTTCTCTCTCTTCCCTTCCTCCAAAATTTAAGTGGATAGAAAAATATTAAGAAATGAGGGATGCGCATCTCTCCTGCTTCCTCTCTTCCCTTTCGTTCAACCAAACACGAATTGATTTATCCATCTCTCCTCTCATCCATCACTCCTAAATCCTTCCCTCCAACCAAACATAGCATAAATGACGAGGGTTTTACGAATTAAAATAATTTCATGATGAAGTGTATTACAGTATCATAAAATAACTACAATCAAAGTAATATAATCACATAAAGAATGTTAAATTATCACATAAACAATTAAAAGGACATGTTGGGTTTAATGCACTAGTTTTAACTTGTTTCTCCTCCTTATAATCAGGATTCCTTAGTTTTAAGTCCAAATTTTAGCATACATTTTATTATGGGGTAAATTACATTGAACTAGTTGTTGAGGTTTGGACAAATTATACATAAAAAAGATTTTTTATTATTTTAATTTTTTTTAAACCTGTTCCTCAGATGTCGAAAAGTGATATTTAGTGTGTGAAGTTAATGAGACTTATAGATTATAATAATATATTATAGTGCATTTTATATAAGGAAATGACAAATTGTTTTTATTTATTTATAAATTTGGTCAACAAGTCAGCTGAAAAAAAAAATGTTAGGGGTGTTGTCGAGTACACACTCTATATCAAAAGTTAAAATAATAAACACTAAATAATCTATCCATGTATAATTTGCCTAAATCTCAAGTGAAATAAGTGTAATTTAGCTTTTATATTATAGAGGATTTTCATATTTTTTTAATGAACTCTCTATTTTTTCTACGTCTAATAGAAAAACTGTGATTAATCATTCCAACTCAAATGGTATGATTTTTTTTTTTTTTTTTTTTTTAAAAGAAAAATTAAAGAAGAGACAGAAAATAGAATGATTAAACACATGAGTTATATTATTTATGTTACGTTTGCTAACACTGAATTGACACAATAGAATTAAAATATGTGCTTCCAAACATAATTTTACTGAAAAAAATATATATCAAATATACTTGAAAACAAATATTTAAATTTTAGTTTTGAATATCGAAGAATATATATATTTTTAAAAAACTTGTAATTATTTAATTTTATTAATAACACTTCATATGTAGGACCACTATCACATAATTAAAGTATCTTGATAACATGTAAGTCATAATACCTAATTACATTATAAGGATGTAATTAATGTTATGTGTGGAAGTATTGTACTGAGTGTTTTGAATTTGAAATTAAAAAAAATTTAGTTAAAAATTTATAATATATTTTTTAATTTTAAAACACTGATTTGATATCTTCAAACATAACATAATTTTATTTATGTATAGTATTTATATGAAAGGAATTTTCTTTTACGTAAATCGACATAATCAACCATGGGATTTGATGATGATCAGGTGGGTAATATTCTGTGCTGAAAAACTCTCCATATAACAATACTAAAAAACAATACATTGAGATAGAGAGAGAGAAAAGACAAAGCAGAGAAGGTGTAACCCTTTTGAGACAACAGTTGCAGGTCAGAGATTCTTTTGTATTAAGGCTGTGCTGTGACTTGTGTGTGTGTGTGTGAGAGAGAGAGAGAGAGAGAGAGAGCTCAAAATATAATTTATAGGGTTTTGGTTGTCTTTTTCATCCATTTAATTATATAAGCAAGTCAGGTTTCCACGTGCTCCTGGGGCTCCCCACACAGTCCCCCCCATCTCAGCCATATTTTTTCATCCATCCATTTACTTCCCCTTTGACCATTTGCTCTCTCTCTCTCTCAAACAAACAAAATATTTTGCATGAAACATACTATTATTTTACTTGTATTTATACAATTTAGTAATGAAAAATCATATTAAATATTTTTAAAATAAAAGTATACTAATTAAAAGTGTGACAGTCCAGCTTGAGACTTGTGATTTATCATAAATAAATTATAATACAAAATTTTGATTGTATACTCAAACTACACTCTTTAACAGCCTGATACTGTAGCATTTTAAAATACATTCAACACATTTTATCTATATTTTAATGTATTTTTAATATGGTTGAAATATAAAATAATTTGTGTCATGTAACTATTTTTAAATTTTATTTTTGCTTTAAACTCATATTAATGAAGTCAGGTTATGTGAATTCTCTTATTCTAATTACTTTAAACTCATACCAATAGAGTATGAGAGTCAGGTTACATGAATTTTCTTTTCTAATTTTATGTGTAGCACATCATTTTGCTTGTCATATTTAATTTTGAAGGTACTTCTGTCACGTCCCATGTTACTGTTCCAAACATGTACATAGGGGGACCTGTAAATAATTTTTTTTGAAAAAACAATGTGAGAAGAAGAAAAAAAAAATGAGTAAAGTTAACAATATCTGCAAGAAGATGTGACAATTCCTAATCATAATCAATATTGAAAAATGAAGAGCTCACTCTACTACAATGAGGTGCAACTTATTATAACCTTTCTCTGCATTGATATTATTTAGGACCATTTAAATATAAAACATTTTCTCTCTCTTACTCTCTTACTTCTGAAACTTTGTTGCCATCCTTCTTCTGTAACACCCATCTCTTAGGTACTGTTGAATTAGAGCCATTGATTACAAGCATTGATTCCGGTGGTGAGAAAGTACAACACAACACAAGAAGCTCAAAAATCGACAACATCAACAACCAGCATAGCAACTTTGGAGGCTAATGGTGATGGAAGGGGCTCAAGAAGCAGACATGGGTGATGGCAACATGCAATGCACAGACCATCCTTACAAGAACAACACCCCTGGTGGGATCTGTGCTTTTTGCCTCCAAGAAAAGCTTGGCAAGTTGGTCTCTTCCTCTTTCCCCATAGCTGTCTTCCCTTCTTCTTCTTCATCTTCTTCCCCTTCTTTCAGATCTGACTTCGGAGGATCAGCCAACAACAACAACAACAACAACCCATTACCAGTTCGACCCAACTCATCATCCTCAACCCTCAACAACAACAACAACAGCAGCAGCAGCAATAACAGCAACAACCACAGTGATTGTCACTATCATCACTATCATTCTCATTCAAGGCGGTCTCGATTGCCTTTTCTGTTAACCCAAAAGAAGAAGAAAAAGAAGGATCTCAATAGTGGTTCAGACACCATCGTTTTCAAGAGGAGCAAGTCCACTGCAACACCTCGGCGAGGTGGGCATTTCTTGGATGCACACGAGGGTGATGATAATAGTCCTCATAGAAGAGGCTTCTGGTCATTTCTTTATTTGTCCAAACATTCCACTACTCGGAAGATTAGCTATGGATCGGCATCGACAGCGAGTGCTACAGGGTCGCTGGGGGCTTCTACCACCGCCGGCGCCGGCGGCGGTGGGTCTTTCTCGCAGAGGTCAAGGGAAAAGAAGAAAGAGTTGCTGGTGGTGGTGGATGAGAATGAGAGTCCAACTCAGGCAACGTTTGATGGGAAGGTGTCCAGATCTAGATCTCTTGGGTGTGGAAGAAGGAGCTTCTCGGGTGACTTCTTTGAGCGCATCTCAACTGGGTTTGGGGACTGTACTCTCCGGCGAGTCGAGTCGCAGAGGGAAGGCAAATCCAAAGTCGCCGCCATGCATCGCGGCGGAGGCGGCGGAGGACATGATTGCATTAAAGAGAGAGTGAAGTGTGGTGGCATATTCAGTGGGTTCATGATCACTTCCTCATCCTCTTCCTCATCGTCATCATCTTATTGGGTGTCATCGGAAGATAATATGAACGGAAAGTCAATGTCTGTGTCGGCGGCACAGGCACTGGCACCTGCACCGGCAACGGCGACAGGGCAGCTTGCTCACGGGAGGAGTAAGAGTTGGGGATGGGCGTTTGCGAGTCCGATTCGAGCTTTCAGTAAGCCTTCTTCTGGGAAGAGAGAAGCTTCAAATAAGAACACCACTCCCAACTTGGCTGCAATTCCTTCATTGTTGGCTGTGAGAGGCTAAAGAGCTTAATTACTTGGTTAATAGCTACTACTTTATACCACTATTACACATTGTATTCATGCTTTATTAACTGTTGTTTATCTCTAGCTTTATGTTTGCCTCTACTTGTGTTGCTACACTTTTATGTCAAGTTGTTCTATTGATATGCCTCTGCCTGTTCTAAAACTATGTTGGTTTAGTCTAAGAGGGGAAATTTTATTATCTGATCAACATCTAAGTTTGTAATTTGCTTATAGAAAATATTTATGCTGCTCAACATCTGAATCTGTACTCCTTTTGATCATTTGTAAGTTTGTAACATGATGTTATGGGGAAAGAGGTGTTTTTCGTACTGTGAATGAGAAATTATTGATCGATAATATCAATCCGTCTATATATATATGTGTGTGTGTGTATATATGTGTAGAATCTAACTTTTAATAAAGAAGATTGTGTTAATTTTTGTGCTCAAGGTTGTGGACTGTGTGGGATACATACTTTATTTCCCATTGTGTCTCCATCAAGGAGTTTTTCTAGTCTTCGTGATACCTTTTTGGTTGGCGAAAGAAGAAATGAAACTATTACTTATCACCAATCCATAGATATTGACAAACACAGTTGTTTGGATACTTGGGGCCCATGTAGGGTTGAGAAACTTTTTAAGGGCATGTAAAAGTGAAAAAGACTTGATAATAATCAAGGCTAATTATACTGAAATTCGATTCCATGGATGGGGAAGGATTGGACAAGGCTTTTAGTGGTGTTAATTATTAGATGGGTATTCACATAGCCCACTAGCAATGTGGAGTCCACTTTGGTCCCCTAGGTAAAGAGAGCTTAGAGGTTCCATGTACTCTTAACTCTTTGTTCAGAGGTTGCTTACAGGAGGAGCAAGTGTGTGTGGATGAGCAAAATTGCAAGTCCAATTTTCAGTAAAGCCTCTAATAGGAACAACATTCCTTCATTCTTGTTTTAGTACCTGTTTATTACTGTATCTATCTACATTTGCTCTGTTTAATCTGTGTTAGTGCATTTTAAGTTATTGGTTGTCAATTAAATTCTCCTCATATTTAGTTATTGGCACTTTGTAGGTGATGATGAAGTTATTAGAAATGATTTTAAGTTGTTAAACATGGTAGGTGATATGGCACCATTCTGACACATTTGCTAATGTGTCTAATGTTGTTGGCTCGAAACCAAAGGCTTTGAAACCATTTAATAATTTCTCGATAGAAAGGAATGGAGATAGAGAATTCATGTGGTCCGACCCCATTCATATGAGAACAAGACAAGCATGATGATGATGATTATGAAGAAAGGTGTTAGGATCCTTTGATGTGACATTCAAGAGTGGTCACACATGTGGCATGATCACACGTGTGAGTGACCGTAGCTGTCCGATACAGTACAACTAGGATCTGGACTCTATATACAGATCTTATGGGATGGTCCAGGACTGGCCTAGAGCTGTGTTTGTTTATCTAGCTTGAGAAGAGGGGAAAAGAAAAGGGGGAAAAGGAGGAGTTGACTTTGTTACCTACTTCACTCTTAGTCTGTAATTTGTTTGCATTTGTATTCTATGGCATTGTTCATTTATAAGTTGGAACATGATGTTATGCGAAAGAAATGTTTTTCTTGCTGTTAAACGAGTTGTGAAGGTTGTCCAAGGGCTTCTTTATTGATGATGATGATGATGATGATGATATATATATATATATATATATATATATATAACATGTACATCTATCTAACTTTTGTGAGGAAGGTTGTAGTAACTTTGGTGCTCAAGATTTTGCATTGCGGATTAGATTCTTGGATCCCATGGTGTCTCCATCTAGGAGTCTTTCTGTTCATCATGATACTTGATGGCTGTCAAGAAAATAAAAAAACACAATGGGCTTGCAAGACTCTAGATTTGCATGTGAAGGACCCTGTTTCACAACTAATCATTATTTTTTAAAAAGGAGATGGAATCAATCTCAAGTTCCTTGTTTGGTAGTGCAGCAGGAAACACTGAAAGACTAAATCAAGGGCCTAGACAACAAGCTCAGTCAAGCCAATCTCTGTATAGTAGGGCTTCTGTTTAGTTGGCTCATTCTCATTTACTTTGTTGAATCTTGGTCTAGTCTATTATCAAATATTGAACTTTGGATGTATGTATGTATATGTATATATATATTTCCTTTTTAAATGACTCACTTCAGATGCTATAATTTGATTCTAACGACACCACACAAGGACATGATTTTAGTGAAATATTAAAGACTGAAGCATAAGGAGGGCAGGACAAGTAATAAAATTGATGACAAGGACACATGATGGCATGAAGGACGGAGTTGCAAAAAGACATAAAAAAGGCTGTTTGGAGGGACAGTGGTATTGGCACAGAAGATGATACATGTACTCCATGGACATTGATATATGGACAAACACTTTGGGGTCCATTCCCCTTGTATAAGTTGTGAAACCTTCCCGGACCTCCCTTGTAGTTATGTGGGTGAAAAAACAAGTGACATTTAATCAGCCTCTCCATTATAGTGAAATTCAGTTGTATCAAAAGATTTTTGGACTTGTATCGGGGCTTTTACTGTTGCTTTATCTACTCACTTAGCTGTACAAATTTTGTATACTATATATGAATATTGAGAAGTAGAGACGGTACAACCGATATCAAACCTTTATAACGTGTGTGAATTGGGATCCTTTTATTGCTGTATCACGGTGAATTTTAGTTACGAGGAGTCGGAGTTCTCTTTATACACACGTGTGTGTGAATTAGAATTCGTTGGATGCAGTGCAGCAAATGATCTCAACTTTAAAGAGTCTGAGTCTTCTTCATACATCTGAATTGAAATTCGTTAAATGCAATACAATAAAGAGTCTCAAGTCTAAAGCGTCAAAGTTATCTACTGTACGTGCACAATACATTATTGTATTGTGTGCAATAATTTATTTTGAGCATTACAACACAATATATAAAGACGATGGGAACACAATTATTTTGAGGCTGTTGAATGCCTCCACATTTAACTCACTGACATACACATATTTACCTTTAAAAAAAATAGAGTAAGGGACCCACTGGAATTTTCCTGAACAAAAACTGAGAGTTACAACAGCCTAAATATTAGTAGAAAACAAATGCCAGAATCAGATTTGAAAAATCGATGCTCGGTGCTTCCTTTTTATTTTTATTTTTAAATGAGGTTAGTTTGGTCTCTTCATGTCGGGCTCATTCTTGGGTTTGAGTAATTTATACATTAATAATTCTACAGGTCAATGGTAGGTTTATTTTTGATTTCTTTGATCAAAATTTTGTTTTCATAGTGAAATATCTTTTTGATTAATTCCCATGACATTGCAGAACAAAAGAAAAACATCTTTCCTATTCCAACCCCATCATACCTTTTAGTTGTACTTGCACCAACAAAATGTAGCATTCACTTTTGATATTTGTCTACCCAATAAAAAGATAACATGGCCCCTATTAAAATTTGGTAAAGCTCTTTTCCATCACCTCTAAGTTCACAATCCCTGTTTTTTTTTTGGTATTCATTTCTTTGTTTTTTTGTACTTTTTTATTTTCGGGTCCAATCAAAATAGACAATTTATTTAAGAGAGAACTTTTTTTATTTTTTTTACTTCAAATCAGGTAATTTATTTATAATATTTTTTATTTTATTTTTTGGGCCTAGGACGGTCAAAGAGACCAAAAATATTAAAGATGGTAAAGGGAATGCAAGACTAATCATATTTAGAAGGGTATTTGTGTAATTTAAAGGATTAAAATAGTCATTTTATTTTGAATTGGAGTGCAAACGTTAAAAAAAAAAGGTATATATTACCTTCTTCATTTGAATCTAATGTGGAACAAAGGCCCTTTTTAACACTTTTTATTTTTTGTTTCCCTGCCTTTAACACCTTTACTTTTTATTATTATTATTATTATTATTATTATTAATGTTAATAACAATTGAGAATTTAACCACAAACTTTACGTTTTAGAACTCTTATAACTTGTGTTAATAAACTATATTTTTTGCTCATCATTCATAATTATATATTAACACATAGCAATTCCCTAAACTTGATGCTTGTGGCTTCTAATAGCTAGTATAGTCGAAGATAATAGAGAAAGACAAAAATTTCATTCCCTACAAAGCCTTTAAATGGAAAAAGATATTTTATAAAGAGAAGGATTTTTAAGCAAAATATGTACATATGAGTAACTTCAAAAAATAAATAAAAAATAAAAAATAACAGATATAACATAAAAACAGCAAAGGAAATGAAGAGGAAATGATAATTTTGTCTAAAAAAAAACGTATTTCATTTAATATGCCACAAGAGACTTGGTATTGCGATTAGTGTATTGCCACGTGAAAGTTCGTTTATATCAATATGAGAAAATCGTCAAAAATATCATTTTCCTATAGCAGGTTATACTTCGCGGGAAAAATAAAAATAAAAATAAAAAATAAAATAAAATAATTCAAGATTGCATCACAAATGGTAACCCACCCACATGGGCCGCGTCACTCTCTAATCATCCTTATGCTAATTTTTCTTTTTCAATATTCTCTTTCAAAAAGTGTAAAGATGCATAACTATTTTTAGGGTTGACAATTTCCTTCGATCCGGATAGTTTTCGCCCCACTCCTAGTGAGATGGATTTAGTAGCCCCTAAATAGACTTGAGATAAGTATGATAAAATAATTGAATAAATTGTGAAATCTCTTTTTGATTAATTAACATGACATTGCAGAACAAAAAAAAAAACATCTTTCCTATTCCAACCCCATCATACCTTGTAGTTGTACCTGTGCCAACAAAATGTAGCATTCACTTTTGATATTTGTCTACCCAATTAAAAGATGATAACATGGCCCCTATTAAAATTTGGTAAAGCTCTTTTCCATCACATCTAAGCTCACAATCCCTG
>JAOTQH010000040.1:1269324-1282723 GCA_025631255.1 Cornus kousa
TAGAAAATGACCAAAGATAATTATTTACTTATTATTTTTTTTTTTCTGTGAAGGACCAAAAGATAACTATTGAGCATGACTAAATAAGAGTTCATCTTTTCCTATTCATCTTTTTCACACAATTAATACTATTTCTTTGGAATACTGAATGGGTTCCTCAAGATTGGTATTGAAGAAAATTAAAAATAACATTGTGACTAAATTTTTTCAACTCCATTATCAAAGGCCGACTTGATGAAATCGACTAGGCTTATAACACAAACAAGTGACAGAACCATCATTGGATTGCAATCGGGCTCATTGGGCCGTATTTCAGGCCAAGTCACACACTGTTGGATCATACTGCATCATATTTATGAAATGGCTGGAGGTATATTTCGTGAATCAATTGTTTTTCCATCTCCAAAATACGGCCTCGGCCCCCAACAACACCCCCCTTTTTTTTAATTTATTATTTAATAGAAAAGAAGTTCAAAATGTTACTGTGCCCCTGTCCACTGAGCTATAAATGTCTCTTATAATACTTTTTTAGTCAACGATGGATCAATGCCCCCATATCAAAATTTGAATATGATTTCAAAGATCAAGTTTGAGTCACTAATTCCATCATCAATAGCATCACTTTTGATACTGAATTTACAATTGATAAATATTAATTAGAGTTTTTACTTTTGTTTTTTTTTGTTTTTTTTGTTTTTTTTGTTTTTTTTTAAAAATAATTAGAGTTTCCGCATTCTACCAACACAATAAATAGTTTACAAACCTTCCGAAAAAAAAAAAAAAAAGATTTATATATTACATTTTATTAGTGACCAAGAGTGGTTACACAAGCTTGTTATTACAACTTTTCAATATTTATGGATAGAGAACTTCAAAGTTCAAACATAAACTTGCAAAGATACATATATAGTTAAAACAGTACAGATCCATAATACAACTGACCTTATTCATAGACAATATATCAAACTATATATATATATATATGTATGAAATCAGGCCTTTAATGCATCAAGGAAGGCTAGGAAGGAATTGGAATCCGGCGGGGATAATGTTGACGATATTAAGGAGACCTTGAAGGGTGTTCCCAACGAGCTGTAAGGCCGATTGGAGGCCCCCCACCGATGGCAGGCTGACGTTGCAGGTGGACAGCGGCGTGTTGACTACTAATTTGCAGTTGGTGAGTACCGAAGACAGAAGAAACTGAAGGGGGTCCAAGAGGATAGAAAATAATCCAGCCCCATTGGTGGTTGCACTAGCAACCACATTTCCAGCTCCACACTGCATTTGCACCAATGCATCTGCAACACACATACATATATGCATTTATATATATTCGTGTAGTGTATAGTAGAACCTAAAAAGTGAAAAAAATGGAACAAACAAAGTACTAGCTAAGCAATATATAGCATGTACTATGTGTTGCCAACATACATTTGGAAATCTGTGGGATAACTTACTAGGAAAAACTGGGGTTGCAGTGCCATTGACGCCCATACCGCCATTCAAAGTGCAAAAGAGGGTCCCTTGGATGCGGATCAAACCAAGGAGACTGCCGATGAGTCCAAGTTGTGCATTGGCAATTGGGGCTGCTATTGTAGCAACCAAGAGGCAAACAAAAAGGACAGATAATGATTTTAAGGCCATGGCTAGCTCTGTCGCGATGCTAATTAACTAACTAGCTAGGAGATATATGATTTCAACAGTAACAATGTGTTAATTGCTAAGTTGCAAACTGATGATGCTTGCAGTGAGTGAGTGCTCTGCTTTCCAATTTATAGGCAAGGAGACTCCATGTTATTGCAGTTTTTGTTGACTAAAAAGCTTCTCTCTCTCTCACATTCACACACACACACACACACACACACAGAAGGTGAGTGGAGAGTAAATTATGTTCATATAAATTAATTTTAAGCATGCCAGCTTTGTGGGCTTCACCCTACGACCAAAATCTATTGCACCCCCTAAGCTTCATCGGCATGCTTCTTTTAGGCCCATTTGAAAACTTCCCTTTCTTCTTTTTCACATACAACTTGAGTTCAATAGATGGTCCATGGTGCTACATTTCTTCAAATTGAGGTAATTGCTCTAAACATTTGCATATACAATGACATACAAAAAAAACACTCAAGAGAGAGTTCAAGTGTTTGTTATATATCTATATATATATATATATATATATATATATTTGTATGTATGTATGTATGTATGTATGATTATAGGGATTTTGTTTTGATAAATTATATGATATCGAATATTATAGGACTTATTTTAGATATCTAGAAATTTAGAGGGTGTTAAGTTGTTAACATTCTTAATTAATGACTCTTATTTATTTATTTATTTTTCAGAAAAGGACACGTATATATAGGTCTCTAGCTCTACAACTACAACAAACTAGCCTTTTTCAAACATTCCAATAAATCTTGTACAGCTAGTTTTTAGATCAGAATATGCTTGACGGCGCGCGAGAGTGCTTGGTTTTGACATATAGAGTAGCATTCCATATCTTGGGTGAATCTCCATTAGCTGAATTTGATGAAACAGTCAATTCAAAAGGGTGGTAGTCACTGGCATCGGTGTAGTCCATGATCAGGCAACTTGCAAGAGAACAAAAATGTAAATGAAGTGAATGTGAGACTGATAATGCATCTGTAGGAATGGCTAACAACATGTGGATGTAATCACTGAGATATGTGAGATCCTATGGAGAAGGCAAGTGGATGTGAAATGAATACCACTCATTCCTTCCAAGTTTTGTTTCTATTCAAGCAATGAAGTGTTAGGTCTACTGACCGATTATGTATTTCAATAATAAGTGGACATATCAGCTTTTATGACAAATTCAAAAAAGTAATTGAAAAAAGAAAATAAAGTCGGATTACCCGTTTCAATTGGATAATTGACAACCTGTACTCAAACCCATTTTTTTTTTCCCTATCACCCATCCCAGTTTCTCCATTATTCTTCTTCTCAGGTCATCATCAATCAATAGGCCTGTTATTGTTAATTCTCTTCCTACTGCGGTTTGTAGATGTAGCTCAATTGGATTATATAATTTATGTTATTTATAACATCTAATGTGATATATAAAATAATTTTTTCTAGTAAATAAACAAATCAATCAAAATTTTTTTTTTTCTAGAAATTAATGAACCACAATTTTTTTACTAACACAGTCGTAAGAGAAACTTGAGAAGTTTGTTTTTCTACCAACAAAGCTATTACATCAATTGCATTCTTTATCTCTAAACATACATATTCAACAGTATATAGCATATATACAAACAATTCATACTAGAAAGCATATATGATCATAATAATAGTGATCAAATAGGATCAGAAGTTCAACTTCTTAAGAAGTCGTGAGAAGAAGCTAGAAAAGTAACCCCATAGCCCACCCATGCCTATTGAGTGATATGAAGCCCAAGAGATTTTGCAAAAGTGCTCGCCTATTGATTGATGATCCATGAAAGATGAGAGGAAGAAGAATAGTGGAGAGAAAATGGCGTGAATCTGGGAAGGGGGTGAAAGAGAGAAAAAATACATGGGGTTTGAATATAGCTACCCAATTGAAGCGGGTCAATTCGATTTTATTATTATTTTTAATTATTTTTTTATTTTGTCATTAAATCTGATATGTCCACTAGTGAGTAGGCAAATATTATCCCAAATTATATTATGATTACGTGTCTATCATATCGTACAGACGCGTAGCCCGTAAAGACAATCTGGCAAGGGTGTGATACAACAGGTAGCTCATCCTTCTATCAATAACTTGGTGAATTTATATTATTTTGAAATTTTTTTATTTCTTGCAATGAAAATGATTAACCAACTATAATCATGATTTATATTCCTTTTCCAAACAAAGAACTTAACTTCATTCTGATTCATGCGGGTGGAAAAAATTTCATATAACATAAACTGCCACAAGCTCATCAGGAATAATTAAATCTAAGTCCAAGCCATGAAGTGTTGAATCATCAGAAGATAACATTAAAGGGCAAAAAGAAAAATGAAAACAGTTAAAACAACTCAACCATGTTTCCTCCTCCACCTAACAAATATTGTTCCCAGCAATTGTCTGCCCTCCCACATCTTCTTCCCTTAATCTCTATTCTTCCCTTCTACTAGTTTTACTTGCTTCTTGTGTTCTCTCCTTGTTACTCTTCACTCAAAGGGGGCACGGAGGGACATCAAGGGTGGTTCCAGCTTGAATCTGGCCCCATCCAATAAGACGCCAATGCTTCTCAATTCGTCTGCTCAGTGCAATCTTCTCACCCTTGGTGGTGCACACTGGAGAAGTGAGTTGCAACTTGGCCATATCATTCTTCACGGCAAGAACTCGAGCCCCTGTTGACATGGACCCTATATTCAACATCAAAATCTCCCCCTTCGCCAGCTTCGAGACCCTTCCCTGCTTCTCTGAGCCCTTGGTCCTCACACCCACAAGTCGCCATAGAAGGAAGAAATTAACCTGACCAGAGAGCGGAAAGTTCAGCACCACAAAGCAAATGGACAGGACATACAAATCAAAGCTATCTCCATTTATTCTCCACAGCTTGGTAGAATAATGTCACTAAGGGCACATGGAAGAACAAACATGAAATTGAAAATTTAATAAATGAAGTGACCTCATAAACTCTTGACTGAGGAGGCTATGGCCTTAAATATAGCGGACTATAAATATGGGATTCATGTAGCTGACCCCAAGTTATTGGGAGAAGTCTTGGCTGCTGTTGTTGTATCATAAACTCCTAGCAGGATATTATGGATGCAGCAAAGGAGCTTGTTTGGAAAGCTTCCAGCAAACAATATTGAATTATTCAAATAGGGTCAAAAACAAACTATAACAAAACACCCAGACACAATGCACAGAGAGAGAGAGACACACACAGACACAGGCACACACTAACATACAAACACAACAAAGGCAAAAGCACGCACATGCATGGCCCCTCCCCCCCAAAAAATATATATATATAGATACACACCCACCCAAAAAAAGAGCAGAAAAGAAATAAAATGAGTTTTACAGGCACTTGCAACAACAATTGAAAGAAATCGCTCAACACATGCACCTCCCAAACCAGAAGGGGAAGGGAAAGTGAAAAAAGAAAAGACTTTACAAGAACCTCTGAGTACGATCTATAGAAATTGTGAGATGCAAAGTACTCCCGTGAGCAACGAATTGGCAAAACAAATGGTTTTACAAGAACCTCTGAGTATGATCTATAGAAATCGTGTGATGCAAAGTACTCCCATGAGAAAAGAATTGTCAAAACTATGTTTAATCAGTTCAAATAGTCTGGCAGAAAAGCATTTTAATCTATTACCTCCAGTTCGATATAAACTTCAGGCAGTGACCCAACCTCCCCAAGAACCTGACCGACCAATCTATCAGCACGAGTCAAAGTGGGGTCCATAGTAGTGCCAACCCCAATTAGACCCCCTGGGACTGCAAACTGCAGCTCATTTTGCTCAGCATATAAGGAAACTATTCTAGTATAGATCGGGGTGCATTTGACGTTGCCACTTTCATCTCTTACTACAATCCCAGGCCGAATTTCAATGAACTGATTCACCTTTAAAACACCCTGCATAAAACAAATTTGCCCAAGTCATTCATCATGCATAGAATATTAAGATCTCAAGTTCCAAAAACTATCTTGCACAAAAATTGCAGATTCTTTCATCAAGGAACAGATTGATGAGGCCTTATTTAACTGCTGGCTCAATGTAAAGACATACACAAGGGTGGTGAAGATGTGATGTTCCAAATTAGTGGAATAGAGGTCAGCTGTCTTCAATAACATGAAGTTAGTAATTAAGTTCACAGACTTATATTTTTCTAGTTATCCAATCTCATTTATAGGATATAATGTAGATCTAAAATATCATTTTAGCCTTGAGAAGCAACACAACATTCCTTCTTAATCGTTACAAAATGTTTGTGGCAAACACAATTTGGTTATACTTGTACACCTGGTGTGCCAGAGATGAACAGCACAATAAGATAACATAATAAAAGCAGAAAAAAGCATATTTATTACAATAGAAGAGGTTTCCTACAACATTCCTCACTATAAATAGTCATTCTGCGGCGAGCTAAATACCTTGTATCAAAGATTCAAAATGACAGAAATACAATTGAGACAAAAGCTGCAGTTGTCTGCCAAGCTTGTCAACAAAATGGTAACGATAGATATTTGAAAAACCACAGATACAGATGTTTTATCTTGTCTTACTATTTGTTTTATGAAACAGCATACATTATTAACATCTATGTAAGTAGTAAAACAACTATTTTATTTGAAATTAGTTAATAAAATTATTTACATATCACGTTATGGATAATATAACATACCTACTTGTATCAACAGGTCATTCAAATAACGGGGGAAAATTTGCAGAAGTGGCAAAAGAATTTCAGAAGGAAAAAAAATGCAACAAATCAAATTCTTTGTAGAAGGTGAGACACCGAGATTCTTTGCTACACAATGTTTCGTTGCAAATAATTGTCTTTGCTACACAATAATTCATGTTGCAAATAACTGTCGTGTGTTTTCATGAGATGACCGGGTTTTTATCAAAGAAAAAAACTAACGTATTATAATTTCTCAATAAAATATTGTGATTTACTTTTTGCAGATATATTGTCACAGTAAGCATAAACGTATTATTCTCATTAGGTACAATCGGTCTTCACTAGCAATGGAGGTTTTAAGGTTTCTGTGACAAGATATTTTGTTGAAATAAACTACTGATTTGAGAAGAAATATATTTCGCTGCAAATAATTTCAATTTTGCAATGAAATCTGGTGGTTATCATTAATAATCATCTACACCCAGTTTTGTCTCATGACTTCAAAACAAAAGGTTTTTCATCGCAATTATTATTATATTTTATTCTAAAGAGAAACTATTCTGTTTCCCAAAGGAGAGAATAAAAAGAAAAACTTTCTTAGTAATGCCATATGATTTTTTTTCACAAATGTTGTTTCAAGTGGAATACATGCACAGCAGAACCCATATGAAAACAAACAGCACAAATTGTACTTATGGCCTTCATGTGCCGTCAGGGATGGACCCAGTAATTCTTACTTGCAGGGGCCAAATTTGTAATGTGAAAATAAATTTTACAATATGATCTTTTCTTGACATTAAATTTTTTGGAAAGTAGATCTAAATAAGAATATTTATATATTAATTAGAGTATTTTATAAAATGAGAAAATAATAGAGATAAGAACTATATTTGGAATTATTTAACATCCCTTTAAATGTGGACTTCTAAAGAAAAGAAGTAAAAGTCTCAAATTGAGATTTTTTATAAATTCGGGGGGGGGGGGGGAGCACCGCCCCTGTGCAGTGCTTTACATGTCTTCAGAGTAATAAAAGAGCAAACATACCCTGAGGATGCTTCCCCCAGCAACACCGCCTTTTATTTCCTCAACCTCTGAACCAGGCTTATTGACATCAAAGGATCGGATTACGATCATATTAGGTGGCGAGACAAAATTCCTCTCTGGAACAGGTATCTTTTTCACAATATACTCACACACAACATCAATATTATATTTTAACTGAGCAGAAATTGGTACCACTGGTGCACCTTCAGCAACAGTTTTCTGTAAGGCGAAAGTCAAAAGTTTCAGTTTTAGGCTATAAAATTGATAATTGAGGAAATATTTTTTCGTCCTGACATTCAAAAGCAACTGACCTGGATAAATTTTTGGATTGCATCATTCTGATTGATGGCTAAATTTTGCTGCACCAGATCAACTTTATTTTGAAGGATAATTATATGTTTAAGTCCTATAATTTCAACAGCAACAAGATGCTCAGCAGTCTGTGGTTGGGGGCAGGTCTCATTAGCAGCTATTAGAAGTAAAGCTCCATCCATTATTGCAGCACCATTGAGCATGGTAGCCATGAGAATGTCATGCCCCTATAGGAGGAAAGGAGAAAAAGGAACATCAGGCTAAATGAGAAATTCAAAGATGTTGAGCATTAAATTAGTGGTGTTACAGGCTTACAGCAGAATTTAGTATTGTAGGCGAATGAAAAGTGCCTAATTTCTCCAGAAACCTTTTAGAAGGCAACCGAGTTTTATTTTTCATATATAAATATATAATGCCATCCAAGCTTTATAGAAATAAAAAACGTATTGGATGACAATATTATTTCTCCAAGACCACAAAAACAAAAAACATAAAGAATAGAATCGTAGCATTTGAAAGGTTTGAACAACCTATGCCCTCTTTTACAGGCAGCACAAACATACACAGTTGTAGCCACTCACTCTTGGGGATATAGACAGTACTTGTAGGTTAAAAGGGAGGTGTAGGATCCAAAAATGCCAAAGGGTGTCTATCTCAAATAACTATCATATAATTTACATCTTAACAGCATGATTTCTTATGAAGTATGATCTATCCATAATAGAATTACGGGAGTATAATAGAATATAATGTTATATTTAGAGTTTATCAATACATTGGCAACGCAAAATAATAAAATGGTTTTTTTAGGGAGTATAAATGGTTGAATCCATCAAAAAAAATTATATAGTCTGCATATAAAGGGAATTTTTTAGGTAATAAAAATCTTACTGGGCAATCTACAAAAGACACATGTCTCAGTAGTTTCATCCTGCACTTTTCAAATCCAGGCACATCACATAACGGACTATCTTCCTTTCCGCTTCCATAAGCTCTGCAGAAACATTTTGTAATTTACACTAAAACCCAAGGATGCTGTTAAATAATTAACATGTTTTTGAAGAAACACATACTTGTAGCACATAGGTCGAGGGCACCGTTCATCTTCACATTTGTATATCTTTGCATTTGCATATCCAAGCTTAATAGTAATGTTGCGCTCAAGTTCATTTTTAAAACGAACAGTCTGCAAATAATATTAAAACATCAGAGAAACTACTATTTATGCATGTAAACACATAACAAAACAACTGAAGGTTAACACTACATTGCCTCCTCCTTAGGCAAGAAGTAAGCACTCAGAGCATTAATTTTATTGAACATCCAATACCAACAGACAATGTTCAACTAAAGTAGATATGGACGTACTACGTTGAATAAGAAACAGAAGGTAGCTTTAACCAGATTGAAAGTCGCAAGATCGCATGAAATAAATAAAAGCTCCCCAAATATAAATCTTCTGATTTTTTGACAGGATAGCCCTTTTGTAAATAGAAATTGAAGTACTAATAAGGAAGACATGTCAGGTAGTTATTCAACTGAAGTGATTTGGATTGAAGAAAAATGGTAATTCGTGTCCTTTTCAAATGAATGTGAGTTATCAAGCTATATGATATTAGCACTTCATCAATAGTAACTAGTTATTCGACTCTTAATAAATTAACATCATCGTCATTTGAATCTCACTTCCCTAAATGTCAGTTGTCCTTTGTCCACTAATTCTCCTTATTCCCTAAAACTTAATTCATGGTAAGAATGTACTTCTTGTCCTTTTCCCCTTCAAAAGTACAGCAGCGTGTCTTTATAACATCTTCTATCACATAATTGCAATAAATGAATAAATTTAAGTGACAAGCTGGTCATAAGTACAAGTACATTAATGTGTGTGCTCATAAAACAAATGCACTGCAATAAGCAATATAAAAAAGTAAGAGCGAAAAGTAGTCACCTGAACGCCAGATATCGCTTTTACCACTGTTGACTTACCATGTGCCACGTGACCAATTGTGCCTGATAAAATATAGTTTGAGCTAATGCATCAATATCAAATATAAAATAATAGATCTTAACCTTCACCAATTTGATGTTAATGAGGGCATTAAGATTATAAAATCATGAAGCCATAACACACATAACGTATGATAAAATTACCAATATTTATTGTAGCCTGACGAGAAATAACTTCAGGTGAGAGCGGATGTAACTGGGTCACATCCAGCTGGCTTAAATCCTGCTCCATCAATCCTTTTTGAGACATCTTCACACTAGTTGAGTTGAATTGCACTCCTACATAAGAAAACAGTGCCATTTACAATATTCAGTACAATGGGGGAAAATGAATATTTAGAGGGAGGGAAGGAGAGAAAGATACATGTCAAATACTTTAGCTAGATTGCTTTGTTCATGCTGACAGAGACTAGTGAAGTAAATAAAATCATATATTGCATTAAAATCACACATCCATATACCAAAAAGTTCAAATCACTGGTAGAAGCTAATAATTTAATCCAAACCCAATTACTGAACACTTATTACAATGCATAAACTTCTAGTCAAACTTAATTAAGACTGAAAGTGACTTTACCTTTCGATGTTCTTGAAAAAAAGCCAATGATGTGTCTAAATTATGATAGAGGTGTATCTTTATCAAAGAACATTCCTTGATAACTAAATCAGTCGACAATTTGAAAGCATAGACGGCAAGCAGTCATAACTTGAATCCATTATAATAAACAATTACTATATAAAAAAAATTAAGAACATCCCCATTATTAAGTAAAAATTGAGGGAATGTTCCACTAAAGTGTATTCATGTTACTAATTCGAACTAACAAATTACAAACCAGGTTAATTATGAGATCAGAGATTCATTATTTGCTATGGGATTGTACAATTGAATCTTTAAGGTTTTGACTAAGAAAATATGCCTTTCTTAAGTTCTTAACATTTCATATTCGTATTAGTTAAAAATCAAATCACTCCATCACTAGGGGAGAATCACCATTTCTGGGTGAATTAAATTTGCATCCCTGATTTGTATGGCTCTATCACTTTGACCCCTCTAAGCAATGCACCAATTTGCCCCTTAAACGTTTAGGAGAAGTAACTTAATTAAAGGATATGTAAATACTCTCTAACTATTAAATTATTCATTTGCAATAAAAAAATATATCTTTTTCACCAAATTAATTATGATCTTAACAGCCTCTATCACGAGCATAATCGTCAAAAAGCCCAATACAAGGGCCTTCATAATGACATGCCCACCACTTGTCCAGCTCCAATGGAGCGACTAGTAGGGAGAGATGAAAAAGTACAATGGCGTTGGTAAACTCCTACAAAAATTAAGAGGAATGGCAAATTGGTCCATTTAGTGATTTAAACACGTCAGAAGCTGGACACATGCACATTCCCATTGTTTTCATTGATGGGCAATCAATAGAGAAAAGATAAGTGATATCCAAAACAGTTAAAGGGAGCAAATTACAATAATTGAAAGTTCAAGAGGTCAAACTACTACTACCCTTTTAGTTCACACGGTGGAAGTGTAGATAACCCTATTCTTTAACAGAGTGAAAATCACCATATTGAAAGCGATAAAGAGAGCACTAACATATGCCAAAGTATGGAATGCAGCTCACCTCCAATCATTTCATGAAAGTCAAATCGTTGGACCATTAGTACATTCAATAGCACAGCTATTAATCTCATACAGAATAGAGTCATTATACTCAACTTAAATCTGTTCAACCATTTAAAATAGCCTAATGAATCGCATCAAAATTTGTTGAAAGTGGTATCATTATTCTTCAATATCCCAAAATTACATTGTATTTCTGAACCAACTGAAACTGCCCTTGCCTTCCAAACCCTAATAAGAAAATGTCTTTAAAAGGGTTCAGTATAGAACAGAACTGTGCTAACATGGCAGAACATCCCATGTCCCCCCTTTTAAATACTCAAATTTCAGAAAAACAAAAGAGAGCCAGTGGACGCTATCTATTATGAGAAATTCAACATCCATGGCTTCCCAGATCTATCTATTTTACACAACAAAGGAACTGACCGATATCCAATCCAACGGCCATCAACTCAAATCAAATCAAGATAACAACTAAATATACTTGACTACACTTACGCTAGGTGATGATGCTTCAAATTAAGTAACATGGCTTACCCGTGAGTCTGTAAATTTGTATGAATTTGTGTGTGTATATTAATATATATAATTCGAGAAAACGAGATAAAAACAAACACAGGAATACCAATACCGATTGTTACAAAATATATAAAATATGATACATAAAAGAATCAATAAATGGAAAGTAAACCATAAGACAGGAATCGATCGAAAGAAATCAGAAACAAGAATAGTATTTCCATGGAAGAATCCAGTAGATAAAGTGACGAACCTGATTCTAGCCTCCTAGGGCTAAACTGGCGAGAGAGGTTCTGCTGGACTACGGAGAACGGATGAAATGAATTCTTCTACTACTGCCGAAGGCGAAAACTTTTCCCTAGTTATATATATCAGTATATAGATAGATTTATGTAGGGTGTGAAAACTAGTTAGTCAAAGAGCCCATATGTAAGCCCAATATAGGCCCAACCCAACGCTTGTTGATGGTCTGGTGGATAGTCCGCGTGCAAGTGAAGCACAATAATTTATTTGGGGATTATTTGCTTCTGAATAAATAAAAAATAAAAATATATATTTTGATAATTTTTTTGCTATTGAAAGTTACAAGGTATAACTCCGGACTAACCCCTTTTTCTCTAAAAGGAATTCTTACACAAAAAAAATAAAAATAAAAATAAAATAATTATAATAATGATAAATATACCAAGTCCAGTAACACAGTAATTTATTGTAACTAAGTAAAATTTGTATTATGTAAAAATCGAAAAAATATTTTGAAAAGAATTGCTATAAATATTGCATCTCCAAAACCCTTTTGACAATCAACACAAATTTTACAACTTTACAAGAAAAAGTTAGAGCTGCAAATAGTTTTCATCAGTTCTCCTAAAATCAGTCGGTGTTAAGAAGGGCTATAACCTTGTATTTAAACATTGTATTTGTGATAATCAGTTCACTATCAGCTACATCAGTCAAGCTTTACTAAGAGTATACCATAGTTACCTTGCCAACAATAGATACTATTATTATTTTGTTTTTATAGTTTTAACTCTTAAATATAATAAGTAACATATTAAAATAAGAGCAAGAAAGCTATTTCAAATTAATTTAACATTTATTCAATTTTCCCTCTCCTCTTCCTCCAACTTTTGAATGGGAAGGGATCCAAAGAGATGCTTCCTCTCTCATCCCATCCCTTTCCTATTTCTCTCTCTTTACCAAAAGTAGCAAAAATGTTGCAACAAAGTCAAATATGTACTGAATAATTAAAATTTGGTAAGAACTACAAAATTTATTAAATAAATTACAGTGAACTTTTCTCAACGCTGACATCTCTTTTATTTGTCAAATTACAATTACCTTTTTTTAAAAACCTCTCATTTGTTAATGGTCAATATGGTCAACACAAATAAAATGTTGATGTTAACAATTTTGTAATTTTTAAAATTTAATTTTACTAAAATACCATATATATATATATTAGAACACAAAAAATCTAATTATATACAAAACGATTATATTTGACAAAATATATT
>JAOTQH010000040.1:1299578-1310217 GCA_025631255.1 Cornus kousa
GGAAATAGACTTTCACATAGTTTTGGTACAAATTCTGCCTGGACAAGTCTTGGGGAGACCGAAAGAGCTTGCAGAAAATGCAGTGCAACCTGGCACTCATCCCTTTGGAGCTTCCAGACCACAGAGAGGTAAAAGTAGGAGCAACAAACCAAGTAACGGTTTGAAATTCCCACTGTGACTCCGTGCTCATCGAGCAATGCCGGGACTTGAAGCAATTTCTCTGAATTCTTCAGCCGGGAGGTCTTCTCTTCTGGGCTTTTCGTCTTTATTGCAGCTTCAACACTCTCAATACCCCAATAAAGATTTGATAGTACTGACTGGTCGGAGAATTCAAAGAATTCTTGCTTTTGAATCTTGAGCTTAGAAGTGCATTTCTGTTTCAAAGATTTTCGGGTTTTGGTGTCTGCAAGGAACTCATTGATGTGCTGATTGATTGAATTGACGAGCACCCCTATTGTCTCGGGTTCTACTCTCTCATGATCATGAATAGAAACTAACGAAGAAGAGGAGATGGAAGCCACTGGATTGCGAGACATGGTGGTCTCATGTGAAAGAGGAGAATAGCTTAGGAGATAAGAAGTGGAGAGGGATGGAGAGAGAAATAGAGGTCTTGAAGGTTTGAAACATCTCCTCGTGACTTATTGAACCATTTTCTAATATTCATTGGTCCCTCTTTAGCTCCATTGTTGCTACAGACAAAAGCTTGACCGTTACTTCCACCGAAGGAGATATGGGAAATAATACAAACATTTCAGAGTTTTCACCTTTTTACAGTCATGAAGGTGAGCCTCCATACTATCCCTTGTTATTTTATCTCTTGATAATGCTGCAATTATTTAAATTGGTATAATTTCTTTACATTAAAAACATGATACAACTCTCTTTTAACAAGGTATTAGGCTGTACTGATCAAGATCATAGTTCACAGCCAAAGAAAAATAAAATAAAAATATAAAGTTTGTATTTCATTGCTACATTGGTGTTCCATTGTGGGATTTGGAGGGATAGTGAGGGAAAATAAAAGATGTACATAAAAATGAGATAAAGGAAACGATAGCTATCATTTCTTGTCCCTCGTATCTTATCCTCCCAAAAATGAGAAGATTGGAAGGGAAATGATAGTGGATTAAATAGGGTCCGCTTGATTTGTAATTATGAAAACAGTTCTTAAGAATTGAGAGAATAGAAAATTGTTTTAGGAAAACTATAAAACAGTTATTTGAAAACAGACATTTTGATAATCGAGTTTTTAGAAAATTGAACCAAGCAAAATTTTTTGACAGTTGTTTCCAAATTTACAAACCAAGCAGGTCGGTAATATTTTCTAATTCCGAAATTGCCCTTAACAATTAGAAGGTGAAAATTATTATTCCATTCATGTCCTACCTTATTAAAAGGGTATGATAGTGATTTGGTTGTTATTATTATTATTATTATTATTTTTATTTTTATTTTTTTTCTTATCCAAATAAGAATACTGTTATTTCTTTTCGTCTCTTCTCTCATCACTAGTGTTATCATTTTCTTTCTTTTCTCTCCTATGTATTCAAACGGAGAATTTTGTTATGACAATGGCCATAGATACAATAATCCTCAATGGAGCAATACTATATATGTGTGTATTTACACATATCTCTATAGACAACAGTGATTCTTTTATCTCAGTTTTGAATCTATGTAACTTTCAGGATATATGGATGCAATTAACATGCTCATTTTTTTTTTGGGTAGAATGTATTATATTTTAATTTTGCCTATGTTATTTACACACTGAGAAAGTTGGTCAGATAGTTTGACAGTAAAAATAAAACTTTATAATGACCGGTATGAACACGAATATTACGTTGTTGTGATGTATTATTCTATTTTGTTGAGTACAACTTTTAGATGGATCAATTAATTAGAAAGAAAAGGCCTCTTGTGACTTTCCTCACTTGGATTTTATGCTAGGAGATGGTCCAATTTATTTAGAAAACTTTGGAAGTATTTAAGCATACAACCGTGTTTTCATTCTCGCACCATATTGCTGTACTTGTGTCTCTTGTGATTCGTGCACATGCCTCTCATATTGACTTGTCAGTACTAGTTGGATGCTCATCCTATGAGCTCCACCATCCAATGAATGGGTTGTGTATCTATATTTTTATTTTATTTATTTCTCTCTTGTCATATATCATTGGCTGTCATTCCATACATGTAATGCATACACCAATTTCATATTTTATTTGGTTTTATCAATGTCACAACACACCTTTAACTTTCAAAAAAGGAAAAGTCACAAATATACCCTTTGTTAATGACCCTTCTTCACACCCAAAATCTATAAAGTTAAAGATTATTTAATATATTATTATTTACTTTGATCACATGTCCCACACGCTAACTTTCAAAAAATGAAATGTCAAAAAAAAATACCCTTTTGTTAATGACCCTTGTTCAAACCCAAAATATATAAAATTATACTATTTCCGTTTTATAATAATTGTAAATTTCAAAAACTTTATTTTTGAATCGTTTAATATTATTTTTAATTATATTCCTTTAATATATTTATATATTCCTTATATTTCATACTAAAGGTCTAATTCAATAATTTTGAGTCACAAATTGAGAGTCAAAATTAATTTTTAAAATTGACAGTAAATATGAGAGGAGGGAGTAGTACAAATACAAAGCTAGAGATGAGATTCTTTTGTAGGCCCTTTAATCAGGATGAGCTGGGATAACCTTTTTTTTTCATTGACGTTTTGTTTGGTTTTGCTGAGGCTGTCGTGAAAGAGACGTAACCCAAAACAGCATCAGAACCCTATGGGGTATTGATTAGTCCATTTTAAAGGTTCCTTTGTCAATGACCTCAAAAGTGAACCATAATAGGAAATTCATCCACTACTACCCCCCCTTTCTTTTGAATTTTTGAACAGTGATTGCTTCCTTGCAATTTTATACATATAAATACACACATATGTACATATAAATAAATATAGTACATATTAATTTCCAGTGTTTTACCAAAGCTTTTTAAGTCTACATGCAAATTTATTACACAAGGTTCGGTTTACACTTGTATGGACTAACCCATTGCACAAGACTCCAATTATCGCGATGTCTGAAAAATTTTCATGTTTCAAACCCTTCCTTTCAAGTCACAAGGTTCGGAACCCTAACTTCCCGGTCACAAGGTTCGGAACCTAACCTCCCGATCACAAGGAATATATAGTTTGTTGATGAAAGGTGGTGTCATCCAAATTCGAAGGTTGTGATTTCTTCATATAGGAGATGGGCCCCCTAATACAGATGGATGGACCCAAGTTTTTTGTCTGTCACGGACACAAAATTTGTAGTTGGACTGTCCATTGATATTTTTGGATCTTCTATCAACCTCATATGACTCTCATCATTTTGACAAAGAAGACAACATGTTGATTGCTTCCTTTCTAAGTCTAAACTTAATTATAGTTTCATAGAGCATGTTAATGAACATTGCTACTGTCTCCTATATTATGCAAAAATCACCGACCATTATTTTAAGGGGTGGACTAGTTGGTTGAAAAGGCTCCATTTCACATTGTCATATATCTATCTATCAATTATATGGTAGGGAAAAGGTTAAATGTGATTGAGAAATGATGTCTCGATTTGTAAGCATGTGTTTTGTCATTGATTAAGCAATTAATTGCTTTAAGAATTCTTATGAATCCTGGATTTCAGTGCGTGGATGGTTGTTAGCAAATAATCATTGCACTTCGTCACGAGTGTGTTAAAAGAAAAACTCCTCTACAGAAAGCATCAAATCTAGCAGGAAAGTTTTGAATTAAAATGATTCATGAAGCTCTTGAGATTACCTAAATAACAAGTCATCTTTTGGATTCTACCGATGAGTGGGAACTGAAAATGATGTAATTATTGTCAAGAAGCCCTCTTGTCAAGAACCATTCTTTTATTTTATTTTTTAATTAAATATTGAATTGAAAAGGATTCTAAGAGCAACCCCAATGCAAGGCTTTTTTCCCATTCTACACTTTATGTAAAGTGTATAGTCACATCAGCAACTTTATATAAAATGTACAGCCACATCAGTAATTGATTGTACACTTATTTTGCACACTTTAAATCTTTGTTGTGCACTCATTTTTTCATTCCACACTTTATTATATTATAATTTTTTTTATTCTACACAACATTATTTTTACATATTATATTATTATATAGGTACAAAGCTGTGCAAATAGTGCTCTGTCAGGCGCCACTCCAGCCTCCAAAAGTGTATAATGGAGTGTACAATATGCAGCGGGTCCCACGAGTGTGTATGCTGCACACTAAGCCATTTGCTTCCACACAGTTATAGATATTATATAAATAGAGCTTCCGCTGTGGTTGCTCTAATACACTTGTATGGTTCATAATTGGTGTATTGCATCAATTGACAAGACGGGACCCTAACAAAATACACGCAAACAACAATTAGTACACTTGTATAGTTCATAGTTGGTGTATTGCACCAATTGACAAGACAGGACCCTAACTAAATGCACGCAATCAACAATTAATACAGGACAATATTTCTGCCCTGTTCACGGGACAATCAGAGTGGTCCCTTTACAACCTTCCTGTTTGGGGACAAAATTTTATTCGGCAGAACAATGTATCTGTTATAATCGGTGAGATTTTTCTAACAAAATTTCAACCTTTTCCTAATATGCATTTTAACTTTTTCTTAACGTGTTGAGATGCACGTTGAGAAAAAGTTGAGATGTATGTTAGAAAAAAATTATAATTTTGTTAGGAAAATCTCACCGGCTGCGACAGATACATTGTTGCGCCGGAGAAGATTTTGATCCTCCTGTGTGTTGTGCGGCACTAATTCTGGTATAGCTCATTATTGGTTACAAAATGACCTTAGCTACCTTGTTCCCAAAAGGAATTTGGGCGCAGCCTCATATGAACAAGAAACGAAATTCCGACTGATCAATCCACTCTTTGTTGTGGTTTGGTGTTCTGCACCATTGTTTCTACATATTCAATTCCTTCCATTATTTTTTCTTATTTTACCAAGTAAATTATTTCAAATTGGTAATACTAAAACCAAAGGTCCAATAATACTATATGGCATCTATATTTAATATAGAGATATATACATGGTACACATTCAACCCGTAAACCCCTTATTATACAAAAGCATGTATAATGTTCACATGCATTTTATCATATATATATATATATATATATATATTATGTTTTCAATTACCTATGAATGTCCTATGTAGTAATTCTGTACAGAAATCTAATAAAAAATCAAGCTCTCTTACTAAAGGAATTAGGTGAGTAAAACTCGTGAAAACAATTCTCTTATTAAAGGAACAAGTTAAGTGAGGTTTGTAAAACCTAATTCCCTTATTCAAGGGGCGAATTGAGTGAAACTCGTAAAAATTAATTTCCTTACTAAAGGGACAAGTAGAGTGAAACTCGTAAAATTTATTCTCTTGTCAAAGGAATGAGCTGACTGAAACCCATAAAATCTACAAATAGTATGTTGGATTTTCAAAGAAAAATCCAGTTTAAAATCACTAAAATTCATTAACCATCGATTTGAACCTATGCCCTTCCAATACAGAACCTTGATTTGGTATTTATATTAATTCCACCATTGAGAAGAGTATCATGACGTACCGTTCACCTTGGAATAGAAACCCAGGACAACAAGAAAAATAAATAAATAAATTTTGTTCACCTCGGGAATTGCGCCCGAGGGAAAAAAATTTCCCATGTACTATTAACCTTGGGAACAGTACCCGAGGTGACAGTTCACCTAGGGAATTGTGTCTGAGGCAAAAAAAAATATTTTTCCCTGTACTATTCAGCTTGGGAATTGTGCTCGACACAAAAATAAATAAATAAAAAATCCCTGTTTGTGTCTAGGACAAAAAAAAAAAAAAAAATGACATTCCCAAAGCTAGATGAGTAAGCTTGGGAATGGGGGGCAACTGATAAGGAAAATTTAAACAGATAAGATGAAGTGGTTCAATCGGGTGAAGATAATCTCGGCACAATTTGAAATTCAAAGGAACAGATCATCTCCTCAATAGCTCTTCTATGATCTCGCAACGAACTTAGGGAGAGCCGACTATAAGAATGAGACCCTACCAGTCAATCTGGTATGACAAAAACGATTATTAAATCATTGCCTTTCTTTTAGACCTCCGGTGACTGATTTGATTGCCGAAAAGCTCTTGACAGGTACTATACCAGTGTAGTCAAGATTTATCGATTTTCTCCTCTCTTCTTTGCAAGAAAATAGTGTCAGCATTGGGCCGTGTGAATTTCTTCCTCAACGAGACCTAACACTAACCAAATATAAATCTATAAAAATAAAAAATAAAAAAATCTATTCCAATACAGGTAAACATCAAATTTTCATTTAATACATTAAGCTCCTAATCTATTCCCTATTCAATAGATGCACATTCTCTAAATGAGTTTAATAATTGTTCAATTTTAGATGGAGGATGGGTATAGAAACGACTGTGATTCCTTTGTACTCCCTTCGCGTGTGTTAGGTGCGCTAACGGCTCTAAATTTTTTCACTGTCTTTGATTTCAAACCCTTCTTGCATAGCTCATTATTGGTTACAAAAAATCCATAGCTACCTTATTCCCAAAACGAATTTGGGCGCAGCCTGAAATGAACAAGAAACAAAATTTGGGCTGATCAATCCACTCTTTGTTGTGGTTTGGTGTTCTGCACCATTGTTTGTACATATTCAATTCCTTCCATTATTTTTTCTGATTTTACTATGTAAATTATTTCAAATTGGTAATACTAAAACCGAAGGTACAATAATAATATATGGCATCTATATGAAATATAGAGATATACATGGTACACATTCAACCCGTAAACCCCTTATTATACAAACGCACATATAATGTTTACATGCATTTTATCATATATATAGGTTAGGAGGCAAACGAGGGGTGAGAAGGACCTCCAATGGGGTGGCTTTGAGGTTGGTTAGCCCAAAGCTCTCACTCATATCCACCTGTTCATCTAAATGAGTCCCAAGTTCAAACCCATGAATCAAACTAGCGAGTATCAATTGCATGTTTTGGAGTCCCAAAGAAATTCCAGGACACATTCTTCTTCCACTGCCAAATGGTAGTAACTCGAAATGCTGCCCCTTAACATCGACGTTGTTGTGGCTTGTCAAGAATCTCTTAGGTCGGAACTCATTTGGATCGGACCATACACGAGGATCACGATGTAGCTTCCATAGGTTCACCAGTAGGCGTGTGCCCTTGGGGATGTTGTATCCACCCACAACACAATCCTCTGTGGACAGATGTGGTATAGAGAGTGGTCCGGGAGGGTATAGACGTAAGGTTTCTTTGAAGACAGCTTGGAGGTAGACTAAGTTCTTCACATCGGTCTCATCCACTAGCCGTTCTCTTCCAACATGGAAATCAATCTCGTCTTGGACCAATTTAAGAACGTTTCGATTGTTTAAGAGCAATGACAGTGCCCATGTTAGCGTCACAATCGTAGTGTCTGTGCCCCCAGTTAGCATTGTCTGCATCAGATCGGGATTCATAGCTCAAATTCTAGCCATTCAATATTTTCATTCACGACAAAAAGAAAACAATGATTGAAAATTTGAACCACTGAAAGAAATTGATTTTTTTTTCACTATTATCATGGGACAAATCTTTATCTTGAAAGTATATTCACCTGTGGCCAATGATCCATGTTGAAGTGAAATTTAAATGACCACATACAGAGCAAAGAACTTTTATCCAAAGTTGTAGTACATGTAACCCATAACCTCTGTTATTTTTAACTTATTATTGAATTCGAAAATAAGGAACATAAATATATATATATATATATATATGTATGTATAAAATGAGTACTATATGCATATACATAATTGATTTTACATGTGCACTTTTGTTATTGTATACCATAGAAGATGTACTGTACTAAATTTAATATAGATAACAAATTGAGATTGCTAAATTTAATATAGTATAAAGCATTTTTGCATGGTTTCTGAACACACCAAAGACTCCAATAAGAATTACTTGATGTAAATACATGTGGTGTGTTTCGCTCCAAGAAATTTGAGCATTGAAATTTATGGAATTGAAAAGAAATTTAATTCAGTTTTTTAAGTTGCTTTCCTCCAATTCTGATTTTTATTTCAAGACTCTAGAGCGGAACAGACCCTAGAGATTTTAACACAGCTCATGCTAAACAAACTAATTCAGTGGTCACCACTAACTGGTTTTCTCTTGGGCAAGCTCTGGCCCTAAACCTACCTGCTGCCTATGACTTTATTTTTTTCGAAGATCTTCAACTTAAGCAAAATAATATTCTATTAAATGAAGGTATTCACATTTGGATGGCCCCTAAAAATCAGCTTCATGAAATCCATAAGGCATGTTTGGTCTCATATATTCCTATAGGAGATTCTACCGGCTTATGTTCCAACATTAAACTCCTCATTTTAGTGCGATATAATTCAACTTAATCAAAATTAATTCAAGACAAGCTCGGGCTTACTTCTTACTCAAACCAAGTGAATTACAACAAATTACATCTAAATCACTAAATCTTACAACGCATACACATATATACACACCATTTAAATGAAAATAAAAAAATAAATAACATAAAAAATTGGTTAGAGGATGTACCAGACATGTCGCTTTATTGGTTGTATCAGCATCAAAGTCCGGAAATTTTTCAGCCTCAGTATGGTCAAGAAGCGACAGCAACACATCCATGAAGTCTTGTTGATCGCTCTTCTGCAGCATTCCAGAATCTCTCCTCCTTTTATGCTCCTCCAGCCAACCTTCAACTATATTGTCCATTTCTTTTGCTGTCTTCTTCATGACCTTCTGGTACCCTCCCAAATCCAAACACCTCAGAAAAGGGATGGCATCGGAAACAACAAATGCCCCCAACAATTTATGGAACTCGGTGATGGCCTTCTCAACTCGTGCCCCCTCTTCGTCGTCAAGCGAATATCGCTTCCCTACAAGCATCCTAACCATCACATTTAGGGTTAAGTCCGCGAACCATCGCTTCATCTCCAACTTCACCACATTTGAAGCACTTCCTTTCTGAACCCATAAGTTATATACCTCTCCTATGGATGTTCTTATCTCAGATACTCGGACATTTCTAAGCATATCAAGCCGGGGCTTGGAGAGAAGCTCGGTCATGACTATCTTCCGAACTTGGCGCCAGTAATTGCCATAAGGACTTAAAGCAAACATGGCATAGTTGTAGGCCAAGAGCTCCACTGCTAGAGCCCTTGGACGGTTGGCGAAGACCATGTCGTTGGTGGTGAAACATTCTTTAGCCATCTCCCAATCACTCACTACCAATGCTCGGTTTACCCCGAGCTTTATGGTGAAGATTGGACCGCACTTGTCAGCCATAGAACCCAACGTTTTGTGTGGCAATTGAGAGCCTCCAAGGAGATGGAGGTGACCGATCAAAGGCAATGCACCACTAGCTTGGGGTGCTACTCTTTTCTTACTAGCTGTGTTAAGGTGACCAACCCTTGTCACCCATAGGACAAAGCAAACAAGAAAAAGAAGTGGATATATAGCAAGCATAACATTTGTTGGGAGCATTAGGAGGAGTGACTCCATTGTTGTTGATTTTTCTGTGTTTAGTTCGTTTTCAGATTTAATATATATAGACGACCAAAAGTAGAATAGCATTTTGCACTAGTTTGTGGATAGTAGGAGCCAAGCTCCAGCATTGGAATTAATTATCGAAACAAAATAAAAAACGAAACAGAAAACAGCACGTGTTATAAAAGTATTTGATGGTATTTACAAAAAAAATAATAATAATAAAAAATTGATAGTTGTATTATTTTAACAAAGAGTGTATCACAATTCAAAGATTGTGTTTTTTTGGCTAAGTAATTCTCATTATAAACGTGGGTCCATAAAATTAGTGGAAGGGCAGTGTCGGCCAGAAATCTTTGTCACAACACTATGAATAAATTATTGCCATTTATTTTACTCCCTCTGTGCACAAAAAATAATCTATTTTTTAAAAATTATTCTTAATTTATCTTTATTATTTTAAGTTATAAAAATAATTGAAGTTACGTGATAGAGTATATTTAAAATTCATTACCTACACAATAATTATAAAGTTATGTGGACTCACCATTGAGGTGTAAGTGATAATATTTTTTTTGGAAGGTCTCTCCGTATGGGATTTGTCCAAACCTTATTAAGTTCAATAAAGTTATAAAAAGAAGTATTAAAAATTACATTATTAAAAAGTTTGTTTTCCCAAAAAAGGGACACCGTGTGTGAGACAAAGTGAGTATCACTAACTTGACATTCAATGGATTTTCTGAGTCTCATTTACGGGATAGAAAATTCTATAATGCTTGAGGAATCCTTACCCAGGGTCTCCCGGCCCTGTCGTTGGAAGTTATGGTAAGGCTTACCTAATGAATAATTCGATATTTCTAAACGTTTCTGTTTATGGTTGATAAGTGCACAAAACCTATTATTTTATGCACCAAAATAAGTTTTTAATTAGACTTTTATATTATTTAAATATTCTTATATGTTTGTTTTGTATTTTGTAGGTATTAATGCATGAATGA
>JAOTQH010000040.1:1376306-1391048 GCA_025631255.1 Cornus kousa
ATGCAGGTGCGAATGAATAATAAATAGACATGTAATTTTTAATTATCAAATCAATTATGGTAAGATAGATATTTATTTATCAAATCAGATATAGTGATTTAATTTTATTTTTTATGATTTAGTAATTAAAATATAAATTTTTATTTATATTGTAAATCCTCACTACTTGAGAACGTAATATTATTTAAAATCAAAAGTCCCAAACTCAACGTAGAAAGTATTAATAGAATATATATATATATAGATAGATAGATAGATATAGGAATTATTTAAAAAATAAATAAATTTATGGTGATATACCAAAATCATGAAGTCAAATCTACTTTTTTTCAAAAAAAAATTGATTTAAGGGGGTTAAAGGCAAAAATCATGAAAATCTACTGTATATTTATATTTGGATTCCCAAACTGGCCATTTGAAATACCACTTTCAACAATACTTTTGTTACCAATTCGATGCGACACAACTCTAGGATCAGCATAGAAAGAGAGAAATAGGAGGTTGGGAGGAGAAAGATAGAGTCGCCACTCGTCAGTGGCGGATCAAGAGGAGGAGCCGCCAGAGTCGAGGCAATAATGGGTTTGGCTGCTGCCGGGTCTGTTGTTCAAGCCGCGCAAAATCATCAACAAAACTGAATTTGGATCCGGATTTTGGGGTTGGTGAAGGGAATGAGGAAATGGGTTTAAATGATTTAGAGCATATACTACCTCCGTCCGAACCTCGTGAAGCTAGCCAGAATGGGTCTCCACAACTCGCCGGGCTTCACTAGTTTGTTTCTGCTATGAGCAGCCATATGGTATGAGTGAAGGTTGGCCGAAATCAATGGAGCTAAGTAGTCTGTTTTCCCCGAATTGAACTGAATCATCTTTTTAATTTTTTAACTTTTTTACACGACAATTGTTAACAAGTTAGAAGTTAACGTGGACTAGCGAAAAAAAAAATCCGAATATAGGATTATTCGGATCACAAGTTTGTGCTATTACTTTTTTTTTTTTTTAAATTTATTATTATTATTTTAAATAACATGCTTGGATCGACAACAATCTACATAGAGCACCTTCAAGATCCCCTCCTCTACGGTCTACGGTCTACCATAGCAAGTATATTCGACCTTAATGCTAATAATAATAATAAAAAAAAACACATGCTATCATATGAAATTAAAAGATACATACAATGATCAAAACATCAACGTCATGCAGCGAAAATGAAAATCTCAGACCAATATCAACTAAAATCAAAACCCAGCATCAAAATCACACCCGCCATCAAAATCCGCTGCGTCCGATACCATATCACCGACCAACAATCCTCCGATCGCTCCACCCAGCAACCCAGCTCCCAACCCTAACCCGAACTTATTTTTCTTCGGCGGTTGCTGCTGCACTTGTGGATACCCATACCCTTGTTGTGGCGGATATCCGTATCCTGGTTGGGGCGGGTACCCATAACCCGGTGGTGGTGGAGGAGGTGGGTAACCACCATATGGTGGCGGCGGTGGATATCCATATCCACCCACCGGCGGTGGAGGAGGATATGCTCCGGGGTACGGTCCACCACTTGCTGGCCCAGCCACCTGTGGGTATAATGAACTGGTCCCCACCGCCGGGGCAACGGCGGGATAGGCTGTGATGGGCTGATCAGACTTCTTCTCCGCCGGCGCCGGCGCCGTTGCTCCGGCGAATTTCTCGCCGAACTTATAGGAAAAGCTCAGCTGACCTTTGGGCTTTCCGGACGGCTTTCTCACCTGGTAACTCACGAATTGCACGGGTTTATCGTCTCCGGCGGCGTCGAGGAGCTCTTTGACCGGAACGGTCACTTCTCCGACGTCTTTGTCGCCAAGGGTACGCTCGCAACGGAGGTTGAAGACGAGGGTCAGGCGGTTCTGTCGGGCAGCCGACTCGTCTATGGTGAATTTCACGGGGAAGTTCCAGGTGGGGTTGTCGTCACCGTCTCTGTCGACGATGGTCTTCTGCTTGGTGCTGTGGTCGCCGGAGATCGAAACGACGACGTACACGTCCATCTTGGTGATGAAGTTGACTTTCTTGAGGTCTTTTGCGGAGACAACGTTGATTTCTAAGGTACGGTACTCCATATTGATCCGAATCAGAGAAATGAAAGCTCGACGGAGAGATATACTAGAAGAGATACAGAGAGAGAGAGAGAGAGAGAGAGTGTTTTAGAGAGAGAGAGAGAGGCGGGATGTAGCAGAGAGGGATATTCCCAAATGCCAAACCCAACAACCATCGTGGTTATTATTTACGAAGCAATTAAAGAGGAGGTCAACTCTTACAAGTCTAACCGTGTGGTCCGGTTAATGGAATGAGACGTAAACCATGGTTGGGTTAAATTGATTGGTAGTCCGTAGTTAATTCCTAAGCTTTAACCATGGTTAAGGACTTCAAGATTATTTAATCCGAAGTTTGAACAATTCTAATGAATTTTAGGTACTTAGAATAGTCTAGTAGAGACTAGGGAGACGAAATTGAGAAAATAATGGCAGAGCTGAAATCAGAATTACCCAATTGATAAAGCAATTGATTTTTCTACCTATGGACATTTTTTGGGAAAAAAAAAAATTATGGACATTTCACCTGATTACAACACATTACAATGAGATATTATAGCATATTTCATGGTATATCCAATTTATACAAGTGCAGGAAATGAGAGCATTGAAAATCTAAATCACAAAAGTGGGAGAAAGAAAGCGTACAAAGCTTGCGAGCTGAATTATAACAAAGTGTCAAAACGTCACTCATTTAGAAGAATTATTTGACTTTAAAATATACCTGTATATATTCCATCTTCTCGAATGATTTTGAACGGTCAAAATATGTGAAGTGAAAGCTCAATATTGATCGTCCAGTGGCGTTCTATATGACTGTATTCCATCTTCTCTAGTGGGTTTTGAATGTAGGTTGAATATTAATGACCACAAGGATGTCATCAAGGTTGTCAAAAAAAAGAAAAAGAAAGAAAGGTGATTTCGAATACATCAAGATTCTCTCTAGTGCTCAAGATGATGATTTACATTTTAAGTCCAAGGACGCAACACACGTTTAAAGCATTTAAACAATGAGATAAAATTCAATAATGCAACACTTTTTCGTCGGTATGATGCAATACTATTATGATTACAACACATTACAATGAGATACAATTCAATAATGCTAACACTTTTTCGTCATTTTAATAGTGTTGCATTTTCAATTAGACTCCATTTGTTTGAGTGTGTTTTTGGATGTTTTGTAGTCACAAATTAAATAAAAATAAATAAAAAAATTTACCAAAATAAATAATTTTTCAAAACTAAACCAAAATAACTTGCCAAATCCTCCAAAAATTGTTTTCAATTTCACTTTAGATCTCTTCAACAAAAACATAAGGCATCGGAAATATCAATCAAGTACATAAAAAAATTACATAATGGCCAAAAAGCAATCTAGAAAGAGATTAAATAGATAAATAAAGAGGGCGTCTAGAGAAAGAAGAAATGAACCTTTTAATATAAAGAGGGAAAGGGATGAATCTTTTTACATGCGCTATAGAAAACAAAACAAGAATTAAGAGAAGAGCTAATAGGTATACCTATTGTAACGGCGCTAATATCTTCTTTAACAACAATAATACAATTTCTTATTTTTTTGTTTCTTCAATTTATTTTTATTTTTATATTTTTTTATCATTATTATTGGCTTAGTGATTCTCTAGTATTATTTTCTAAAACCTTAAAAAGTGATATGTAAAGTAAAGAAAGAAAAAAAGTTCACTTGTTGCATTCGATGATAGAGAGACTTGTTTCGGTTTCTTTATCATTTTTTCAAAAATCAATTGATTTTTTTTTTTCTTGTCAAATAATTATTATTGCTGATATAAAAATAATTAGACTAATTGATAGTAAGAGAAAAATTGAATAATCAATTACTCAAAGAAAAATTTTGATTTTAATTTTAAAATACTTCTAAAGTCAGACATCAAAAATATTTTTTTAAAAATACTTTCAAAACCTTTAACAAACACTAAAAAATAAAAAAATAAAAATTCTACCTAAAAAAGTGTTACTTAAACGCTCAACAAGGAGCCATAATTGTACAAAAACTTGTATAAAAAGTGTGCCAGATGGGAGCAGGGTCCATGGATGCATTACAGTTGAAGAAAGAAAAAGGCGCAATAAAAAAGGTCCTCCTGGGATGTCGGTACAAGTGGGACAAGTTGCAACTTAGTCCCACCATAGTTTCACATTCCTGTACTAACAAGTCTAAGATGAGTTTGGTTAGTGGGAAAGCTTCTTTTTTAATGGGGCGAGTGGCGGGAAAGGTTTCTTCCTCCCACCTTCATCACCATTTTCATTGTTACTTCCTTTGTTCCCCTGTTATGAATATTCAAGCAAACAAGGCATGAAAATACATAATCAACAAACCAACATTCTTCTCGCCAAAAAAAAAAAAAAAAAAAAACAACAACAACGACGAGGAGGAGCTTCAATTTAACATTTATATGTTTTCACTAGACGCTACAAATCATTCAACTCCATGCATCATGTATGGTATAGCTCTATCTCAATAACACAAAATCCAGCTCTCGACACATATGATATCTACAATATAAATCCCAGAAGATTGAAAGCAACTGATCATTCACATGACTGAAGTCTAAACAGAGAAATATTAGGCGTCAAACCTTTCTCCTATAACTTCCTTCTAATTACATATATATGCGGTATCTCAGGTTCTCAACAACTGAAACAAAATATAAACAACTAAAGATAGCTAAAAACATTACTATATTCTATCTTTTTCCAATCTATATGTTTTCTAAAATTTTAGGTTCATAAATTTCCTTTTACCATCTGTATTGCTCTTTCTATACCAATATCCAGAGCCTATGTAAGTCTTAACTTTGTCCCATTAATATATTTTTGGTTCACTATATACCTGTACCTTCATATCATTGCAGATTGGCTGTGCAGGAGATAATCAATGGCACGCGTGCATAGTCCAATCATGATGTTGAATTGTGCAAGACTGCAAGTCATCATCAGAGAGCATGGTAAGGAACATATCCAAATGAACGCTTCGCATCAGCCACAATGTCACTGCAACTCCTTAACAGGTTCAGCATCTCGTGGGAGATGTCTACGTGGGTGGTGCCAGTGGTGGTGTGATCAGTGTGTCTGCTCCTCGCCTCTGCTTGGAGATACTTCTCGTTAATAACATTCGCAAAGTGATTGATTCTATCATTTTCCTGCAAATCCAGCATATGGGAAGAAAAAAGAAAGTGAGGCGGCAAGGTCCAAGGGTCGGTCCTTGGAAAGATTTCAGTACTGTTATTGAAGTTTCTACAAAAAGGATGATGCACTAACATTGGAAAAATAACCACCGACAGAGTTGTTGATTTTGCTATTACCAAGCAAAAGTTTCCCTCCCTTGTCATCTCCATCCCCATCCAACATAAATTTTACATGCGAGATCTTAGTCAAGACACTTGGTGAGGATTCCTTGTCATCTTCTGTTGGCATCTTCAGACATGACTTTAGCTGGACCCCTGGAGGCATAGCTATCTGCTGCAGTGCAGTAGACCTTATTTCACCAGCTGAATCTCTAGCGCTTGTAGACCTCAAAGGTGGAAACTTACCGGAAGCTTCTTCATCAAGCCACTTGCCTGATTCAAGTAACCCTAATCCTGAAACATCCAAGGCCTGCAAATGGTAATGTACCTTTCGGTTGCCAAACAGGATTCTGCTTTGTACTGCATGATAGTATGCTGCCTGAGCATCAGATTTGGTCTGAAACACAACACGGCATGTTAATGATTTCCAAAACACACGAGTGGCAGATTGATCAAGGGATCCAAACCGTCCAAATTTTGCTTTTAGCTCTGAAACTGAAGGTAATCCTGTATGAGGAGGAAACTTCATCACCAGCATTGTTGGTTCAGCAGCCCCAGTCACAGTTTCTCGTTTCATGGGAGAATCTTTTACTGGATTTGCAGAGACAATCACCCCGATCTTTTTTTCATCTTTTCTTTGGACCTTCGGATGCTTCTGATCGCCATCCTTCATTTCTGCAGTCAATGAATTCATCTCATTCGATCTATCTAGCCTCTTCATGTATGTCTCTTCCTGGCAAAAAAAGGTGCCATGATTTTCACTGGCCTGTGCAGGATCATCCAGTCTGAACCGCTTTTTTAATGGTTTAAAGGCGGAAGGCAAGTCCTTTATATTCTCGTGACGAGGGATCTCAGCGGCCACATTACAGTTAGGAGACTTGATCAGTCCAATATCCATCGTTTTAGCCTCTGCTGAAGGGGCTAAACTTGAGCTTTTTTTATAAACTAGAGATCGGAATCGCAAGAAGAAATGCTGTACATTTTCATGAATGTTGATTTCCAGCCCATAAAATGGATCCCGGGCAAGAACTAACAGATCCTTAACTAATACAGAGAGTTCACATTCAAAATTTCCCAAATCAGAATATATGGTGCTAAAGTTTCCATTCCCTTTTCTCTCTTGGTCGATCTGTGAATTTTCTCTTTGACACAAACCAGTTCCACAGGATTTCCTATCTAATTTTCTTGTTAACTCGTCGATGCTTCTAGTTTTGAGGCATTTCTGATTTTGCTCTGGGACAGATTCTTCTTTCATCTTCATCTCTCCTATATCAGATTTATTTAGATGCAAGTGTTTCCCAGGATGTTTAAGAATGGTTGGCTTCTTGTCACCTGCATTATCACTCGTAACAAGAAATTTGTTATGAC
This sequence comes from Cornus kousa, assembly GCA_025631255.1. Lineage (NCBI taxonomy): Eukaryota > Viridiplantae > Streptophyta > Magnoliopsida > Cornales > Cornaceae > Cornus > Cornus kousa. Next base: position 1,383,066 of record JAOTQH010000040.1, read on the forward strand.
ACTTGGCATCCAGAGGTGATAATTCCCAAGCCACGTCCACCGTTTGTAGCTCATGTTTTAGGGAATTTTGAAAACACTGAGATGTGTTTGATGATTCCATCCTATATGGTTTCATGCCAACTAGCTCCTCACCTTTCTCCTGAAGACCACTGGATTCTGATTTTGCCGACAAACTATCACAATGAAAATCTTTAGTGTATGTTGACGACTGTGTTGTTGGATCAACTGAGAATCCAGTTGGTGACTTGACATTACCCTTGTTCAGTTGACCATCAACTGAAGTAGCCTTTACAAGTACTGATTTCTTAGCCTTAGTCAAAGCTTCTCTGCCTACACAACCAGGACTCGGAGTCACATTATCCCTGCCAACAAATCCATGTGGGTTGTATTTCCCTGACAATTCAGATGTCATGGCAGAAGGAGGAGCTCCCTTTTGCAAGATATGATCTACAGAGCCCTTGCTCAAGCGATGATCTCTTGTAACATTCTGCTCATCCCTCCATTTGGAAAGAATCTTGTCTTTCTTCGGCGTTGCCTCCACGTTTACAGGCTTCATAGAACCCTTGCTTTCGCCTAGGACATCAGCAATCATGGGTTGACTACTCAATAGGTCTGCAGCAACAAAATGAACTGCATGAAAGAGAACAGAAGGGCTCCAGTCTAGAGTGTGCTTCAATCAACAAGCACCAAAGCACTATGTGAGAAGATCCACATTATTTAGAGAGCAAGAATGGACTCAAAGGCACCCCCTAAACCCTCCCTAAAACAACAGAAAGCTAACTTCCCTAATGGAGATCTAAGATTTTAATAATGTGCTTGCACCCATAATGTAAATTGCATGAACAGTTCAAAGAGACCCCAAAGATATGCAGAACAGTAACAAAAACCTATCATCCACTACCAAAGGGTGTCAAAAAAAATTTCCTAAAACTTCTGGAGTTTCAAGTCTCCTTGAATTTCCCAAATATTGCATTGGGGAAATTAGTTCCAAACCATTTTGTGCTTTTGTGCCCAAACACATTAATTTTCAAGCCCATGAAAAGCTCACATGTCAATCACAAAGCTGCAAGCTAGAACAAGTTCAAAACTTTGGGCAAAAAAAAATTCAAATTGAACATTCTAAATGGCATGAATGCACACCAAACTTAAAATGACATGAAAAACAATATATCATCGATGAGCCAAAAGATGTGCCATTTAAGAAAATTAATGCAATCTTATTGTGAGTCTGCCTGTTTTAGAATTTAGAAAATGATAACTTACGGAGACATTTTATGCAATGAGATGTCAACTAAAACAATTAATTCGATAAAATAATCCATGCTTCCAAGCTCCATAGTGATTTGTTTCCATTTCCTAAGAACCAATAAAGAAAATTATACTTTTCACTTTGTAGAAAATAATTTTGGTCATAACTTGTACACAGCTGAGGCATTGCATTTGGATAATGTCTAAATGTAGCTGTTTCGAAGTGGTGACAACTCTAACTATTCATGGAATTTTATTGTATCAGAGTGAATCAAAGCTGCATATGGCGATAGATGTATACAGTCAACATGGGTAGTTAATGACTGACATTGGTAACCCAGAGCTAAGGCAAGACGAGTACAATTAACAATCATCCGTTCATTATATAAGTAACATTAATAAATTGTTAAAAACATACTATAGGTCAATTGTAATGCTACTGTATAAATGTATAATTCCTGACAAGACAGCACTAACCACATCGAAGATCAAGCTAAAAGAAACCTCCTTATAATTTACTTTAGTTTATTTCTACCCTCTGTAACCAGATAATATCAAACTGCATCATATGATAGGTTCCTTGTCAAAGTGATTCCAGGACATGCTAAAGCAATTGTGAAAATTTGCTTTTGCAAAAATTAAAATTGTATAGGAACATGTAATATTGAGAAGCAGTCAACCAAATGACTCCAATTTGACAAGGCCACCATGAATTATCAGTGAATTCGAAGAAAATCAATTATAGGGGCAATGACCAGAAATTGAAGGCAATTGTCAAGGAGAAGTAGAGCATAATTACAATTGTAGTGATAAAAAACCCAAATCATTTCAATGGAAATTCCATCCTCAAGGTTCAACGAATCAACATACAACGTAAGGATGAAAACTTGAAGTAACTAATGAAAAAGAATCTATACTCAGATTATTTCCAATGCCATTAAAATACACACACACACACACATATATAATTACTTGAAGACTAGGACTAAAAACTTGCAGCTAGACTCAGAACAAATTACTAGAAAATGGCTTAATCACTAAAAGTGAAACAATCAGTGTTGCACCATTAGTAAGGAGGTTATAAGTTGAACAGCAAAGTGATAATTGGATGGCTGGCTCAACTCGCTGCAATTGCTCACGTGTATCCAAAGCTAAGCAGCAAACAATATATATAATTATATATATATATCTCCAGATTGAAACCATAGTTTAAGCTGAAAAAAACTACTAATAAAATTCAAAGGTGTAAATTTCAGACAATTTAGTTATTATAACTTTGTGTCACAGTCCTTAACTACCTTCAAGACCAATGCATTAGGTGGCACATAACTCTTTTATGTTCTGAACTAGGCAACTAAGCAAGAAAATGACTCATAGCACACACATGCAGGAAAACATGAAAAAAGAAAATAATGCGACCAACACAATTCTTAGAAAACCTATAAAGAAAAAACAAATTAGTCATACCTTGCAATGACACCTTCTCCTGGTCCTTTAAAACCACCACTGAATCTCTAGCCCATACTGGTTTCCTCCCAAATGCCTGAGCATAGGTCTCATCAAACTCCTCAAACACTGCCATTCGATAAGCAATAACTTGAGCTACATTCTTCATCCAGTTGACATTTCTTTGAACTTCACTTCGAGGCACTAATGCCAATTTCCGTATGAAAGAGAGTGTCTTAAATGGTTGAAAATCATCTCTAGCCTTTCCAATTTGCTTCAATGAATACAGACCTCCAGGTTCATAGCCCCTCACATCAACTTCAAAGAAACCCTGAACACTTGTAGGCCGAAAATTAGAAAGGAACTGGTGACAACAAGCCAAGCCAAGTGCAGCTCTTTTTTTCACTTCATCTACAACCCCTTCAACTGCAGTTAAAAATGTCTGATCATCTGTCTGTTTTGATTTCTCAGCATAATGAGCATCGAAAGGGATGAGAGCTGCCGGTTTCAACCATCCATAGCTGTTATCACCATAAAACGAAACCAAAACATGTCCCTCTCTCTTTGTAGAAAAAACTGAAGGAGAAGCAAATGCTTCTTCAAAAATCTGCCCTGGCCACCACGGATGTGATTTAACCTTTCCCCAAACCAGATCTCCCACTTCATATTTGAATCCCGAAGTGTTCAATCTTTCTTCTCTAGATGCATCAATCAAATCCAAAATGGCATTTCCCTCTCTTGCTCCTCTGTTTCCCTTTCTCGCTCTAGAAGAAATCTCTGCTTGCCCTCCATCCACCACCACCGAATTAACCAACTTAATGCGTTTTGTGGTGTTCTCATTGTTACTCCCACTAGTTGCCAACTTCTTACTATTAATTACAGAATCCACACCTTCCATTTTCCTACGAATCCCCACAGAATTAACCTCATCAGAAACCCTAGATTTCTTCAACCCATCATTCAATGATTTGACATTTTCGACAGCCAAATTACCATCTCTGCCTGCACAAGTCCTACCATTCACAGCCCTAAGTTTAACTCTGCTGTACATGTCTCTTGAATCAACTTCTGAAAATCTTTTAGCTTCCTCAGACCCCATTTCCATTGACAAACTTCTCATTCCACTAAACTTAAAACCATCTGAAGACTGCATTTAAGCCATTGTTACACTGTTTTATTGGTTGGTAATTATTACAAGCCTAGTATACATGGCAGATTAACAAAAAAAGTAGAAATTTTCATACTTATCCGTAGTCATTGTATCAAAAGCAAAACCCTAAATCGTTACTGTATTTGATTAAGTATTTTTCAAAGTATTTGTCCTGCTCTTGAAAAGCAAATATGAAGAACAAAACAAGAATAGAAATGCCAACCAAACAACATGTTAGCATTTTCAACACACTTACTTTTGCTTTTGGAATCAAATGATGCATTTATTGTCTCTAGTGAATTCCATAAAAGTAATTTCAATATGCAAAACAAACATTAACTTATGAGTTTGAAATTTGAACATGAACATGTATCAAAAAAAGAGAGAACATACCTCTTAAGCTTGTCTTCTAAAGGATATACATTCACTGCTACGCCTTATTTCTTGCTTAAACCCCAAATATATACTCCATATTCAATTTACATCTATATATATTTGTAGAGAGAGAAAGAGAGAGAGAGAGAGATTAGAGAAATATAGAAAGCAGATTCTGAATAATAGTAGTGGTGGTATAAACAGGTACTGAGGGACGTGCTCTGGTAACAATACCAGCAGAAGCTTCAGTATAGTATACTGCTATGTGCAGAAAAGGACATGTGTCTGGGACCATGTAGTTCCGGCCAATTATTTATATATTGTTACGTAATTTAAATATTTATTAATTTTATTTAATTTTTTAATTACGTGACAGTATTTAATTGGTCGGAACTCGAAATCACATTATTTCCAATAGTGAAATAAATTTTTAGTGGTGCACGTAGTTTCGGCCAATCACAGAGTGCCGGGTAATCACATTTAATATATTTTGTGCAAAAATCATCAGATTATGTGAGACCATATACTTTCCACCAATCACATACGGCCCCTTAATCACATTAGATGTATTTTGTGTGAAATTCATCAGATTATGCTTCAAAGTGCCACTAATATTTCTTTTTTATTTTTTTTGAGTAAATAAAAAAAAAAAATATTGTGCATTCTCCCAAAACAAGTTTAATGATATTGTCACACTTGTTATATCATTAATCACTTTCCTTTTACAAAGTGTATATATATATATATATGAATGTTCATTTGTTCTCTACATTTCCTTTTTAATAATACCTAATTAGATGGACTTTAAATATATTCACAAAATAAATTCATGCACGGAATAAAGTATGGTGATTACTTTTCTAATTCGCAACAACTATTTTTTATTTTTTGGAAAATTGAGCTAATAAGAAAAATAGAGATTGCATGATCGGGAAATGAAATTCGACCATCATGATTGGTCTCACACTCTTTACTAGGTGCTGCAATTACTGATAAATATACATAGACAATGAAGGGTTTAGTGGGGGCAGCCGCTCCGGTTGATTTTTTTTTTTTTTTTATTTACAAAGTTATCAATACATTTTATGAAAATTTTGAAAGTATTTTTATTTTTTTGTAAAAATTTTAAGAATGCCCCTACTCAAATTTTAATACAATTTTTTAAATCCATCCTGCTGGTATAGTACACGAAGTTTCACCATTACCGAAAAAGATGTAATTAAATTGTCATTTTGTTCAGTTTTTGAAACAAAAAATGAATGTAGAAATAGAATTGTCTCAAAGGTTGTAAACAGCTCATGCACCCATATTTAGTGGTACTTCAAAATTTCAGTACCCCTTCTATGTCGCACACTCGCACCATTTTTAGTAACCTGAAAATGGTGCTTTTGACCTTTGAAAACTTTGGAAACTGTATCAGACACAAGAAAAACTTATATTAAAAAAATGGTAACACATTAATTCTTCAAGCCTAGCCTCCTCCTCTTGGTGACAGAAATTAAGGTATTTTACCTTCTTCTTTTTTCTTTTTCTTTTTTCTTTTTTTTAATTATTGAAAACATAATTTAGATAGTGACAATTTTTAGTTACTGATTCAAAAGGTGATACTAACATGATCTGCAACCTTCAGCCCTTGATACTCTCTTCCAAGTGTCCCTGCACGCTTTACTTCTTTTATTAAAGCTTACCCATTTTTAACAATAAATAAATAAATAACCAAACATGATTGGCTTTTGTGCTCAAACACATTAATCAAATACTCAAAGCATTTCAAAGGAAATTCCATCCTCAGGGACGGAAATACAACGAAATGATAGAAAACTTGAAGTAGCTAATGAAAAAGAATTTATACTCTGATTCTTTCCGAAGCGACTATGTATACACACACACACACGCACACACTGAGTATATATTATGTAAATCAACCAATGTATATAACTAAGAATAAAGACAAAGCACAAGGGCAGGAGGTACAAAGAATAAATTACCAAGAATGAAATGGAGGTCCAATTTGCATTGTCACAAGATCAAATTGACTATAATTTCACTAATCGCCCACCCTCAAGATTTAAGAAGTAAATCATATAGTTTCGAAAAAAAAAAAGAAAAAAAAAAAAAAAAAACCAACCAACCAACAGAGAATGCAACTTACAAAAGCAAGGATCCACCTATATCCATTGACCTTGAACAGGTTTATAGTAAACACTTAAATATCGTATTATATATACCCAAAGAGAATGCAACTTACTGGAGCAGGTATCCACCTGTATCCATTGACCATGATACCAAATTATGTAGTAAAATATTTGAAGACGCCATGGATTGTCAATAACATGACATGCCCGTCTCATTCAATATCTTCTCCGAAGAAGGTTGAGGCATTTGCGGTAAAAAATTTGAAGACAACATAAATAAGGATTGTCAATAACATGACGTGACCGTCTCACTCAATATCTTCTCTGAAGAAGGTAGAGGCATTCAGCCGCAGTCGGACGGTGGTCTGGGTAGGGTTGCAAACACATGTCCTGCAATTCTGTGAGCCACCCAGGCACATCCAACAACCCACATGTCCGCACCAACTGACCCACACCCCACACGTCTACCTTTATGTCATGCAACCCTGTCCCCATCTCCGGCGCACCACCAACTCCTCCTCCTCCACGTGGGGACATTCGCGGCGTTGACACCGCCTCATCGAACCCAGTCAAGAACCACTCTTTCTCTCCTTTTCTCATCCTCATCATCACCTTGTCCCACCCCAAATCTCTATGCATGAACGAAAGTTTATGCAATTCTACCAAAGCCTTTGTCACATGAATCAGAGCCTTCACTAGTTGGTCACAGTTGGCGGGCTTAATTTTGAACCCTCTAGAGTTAAACACCAATGCCAAATCTTTCTCCGATGACCGAACCATAACTTCAGCGTGGGGGATTTTACTGTCCAAGAAGTCATAAATTGCTTTCACGGCAGCCCATTCTCTCTGCTCAGAGAAGAACCGAATCGTCGTGTTCGGAGTCATTTCAAATGTATCGCCGTTACCCAAACGGATCCTGCCAAAATCACTGTAAAGAAAGAGTTTGCAATTGGAACATCGGTCGGCCAACAATGTTAATAAACCTGCAATTCTCCAACATGGGACTAGGGCTTTTAGTCTTCCTGCCGGCACTGATAAGTCCACCGTATAAAGATCATTCCGTATTGTTCGATCATGTAACCGACTCAGTGCACAGAGGGTGACTCTGTGGCCAACAGCATAGTAGCCCAATATATAAGGTATGTCCATGTAAGTCCACATATGCTTCAACAGTATTGAAGTAGAGGGTTTAATATCACCTGACCTTAATTGATCAGTTTCCTCTCCTCTCCACAAACAGAAATTTCTTATTAAACCGGTTAGGTTCGGCCATTGATCCTGCAAAGTGTCTAAGGAAGATGGGGTAATACTGGGTTTCCGGATTAAGACCATCTCCATTGAGCAAAATTTGGATACTATCCTATTTATGCAATCATCCAAAAGGCCAATAAAGGAGTAATCTCTACTGCCAGCAGTGACACTAATGAGACAAGGGTGTCGGATAATTGGGCCTAGGATGTCAAATGTGATAGCCCTACAATCTAAATGTTCTGAGGTAGTGAAGAATCTTTCTTTCCCTGGAGGCAATTCTCTGAACACATCATTATGAAGTGGGAAACGAAGCTCCACAGGTGGTGGCTCTCGCAACTTCCCCCAGAGCTCATGCAAGCTTGGTAGTGTTTGTTCTGG
>JAOTQH010000040.1:1391148-1406148 GCA_025631255.1 Cornus kousa
AACTCGTAGACGCTCCAAGTAGTACTCAGTTGGGTCCTTGAATTCCAATGGAGGAATAGCTGCACCAACACAAGCTGCAGAATTACCGAAATATTGATATATATAAATCACAAACATACATAAATTTATTTAAGCACCAGAGAACAATGTGAATTTTTTTTTTTTTTTTTACAAAAGAAAGAAAAGAAAAGAGAATAGGTTTACTGATGACTCAATAACAACCCATTGATCATTATCAAATTATAGATATGGACCTATGGTGAGGTAAAAAGGATGGGTAGTGCAGAAGATTTACAATTCATATCTACATATGATATATTAATTGTGAAATTACATTCAGAATTTTGTTCACCGTTCTTATGTCTCTTCTTCAGCCTGCGCCTGAGACATTTGATCTATGTGATGATCTGGTGTTATTTTCAGAAGACCACGTGGTATACCAAGGCCCTTGAGCACAAGTTTTAGAATTCTTCGAATTTTTGGGTGTCCAATTGCCCCTTCGTAAAGGAGTTGCAGACTTTCTTTAAGAGGTAACCTCTAAAAAGGATCAATCACAATACAGTTCCATTTGATAAATCCAAGATTAATACTTCAGCTCTATTTAGAGACAAAGTTCCCAGTGTCAAATTCAGAGCTTTTTAAATCATGCCTTTTTTTTTTTCTTGTCCCTTAGTGAACTTTATTAACTAGAAGACAACAAAGTTACAAAGCAAGAAAGAGGGCATACCCTCTCTCAACACTAGAGAAAGACCACTTCCAGAACCAGAAATGATGAAAAGAAGAAAAAACATCCCACAACATATAACCACTTTCATCCTATATACCTGATTAAAGACATTACAAAACTCAAGAACAACCCCCCTATTACTAACGCTCTGCTGATGAAGCAACTGACGACGCCCGGTTGCTATACACCTGATTAATGCTACTATGATCTAATACTTGTCTTTAGAATCTTGTCGATTGAAACTGCTTATAATTTTGTGAATACAAATGTAGTACTTACCTTGCAATTTGTGAGGCAGAACTATTTTTTCTTGTTCTAATCTTAGAGTGCCTGGTTGAATTCAGGACTTGGGCGTAATGTGGCATTAAGCATGGAACAATAATATTAAATTTTATAGGAATAATTTGTCTACTTAGTAAAAAACGGAAAGGTTTCTCTCCATTGTGATCTGAAGGTCACAGCCCACGGGTTCAATATAGTATACTAATTTGTTATACTATATTAAATTCATTAATTGAAACATGCAGTGAGCACACATAGAGATTGTTATGTATTTATAGGTTACAAGTTAGAGATTAACATCAATTGAAAGAGACAGAGATATGTATATATACCAGAAGGAGCAGGAGCTGAGGAAGACTTTCTTGTGCCATACACTTTGACTTGTTGGTCAGAAAGGAATCTATGAACAGACAAGCCTTTATGAGGTCCATCTTCAAAAGATTCCATAGTGCAAGCAACTGTGGTGTCATCAAAGAAAGAAAGCTCCCCTGCGTTCAAGAAGCTCAACTCTTGAACCTTCACTCTCCCCATTTGGTTTTCACCTTCTTCCCCCCACAAACTCACTGATTCCTCCCATATCATTTTTAACATCCCAATCTGACGAAACTCCTCCGAAGACGTGTTCTCTGTTTCAATTTGTTCTAATGGAGAGAAGCCATCTATTCTGAGGTGAAGGCTGGGATTCAATTGGTTGAAAGCTACCCCATGGAGAGAAGTCATCTTCTCTGCAAGGAGGTGGAGCATATACTAAAGCAATTATGGACTATTGCTTTTGCAAAAATTAAAATTGTACAGGAAAATGTAATATTGGGAAGCAGTCAACCAAATGACTCCAATTTGACAAGGCCACTATAAGTTATCAGTGGATTCGATGAGCAGCAATTATAGGTGCAATGGCCAGAAACTGAAGGCAATTCGTCAGGGAGGAAGTAGAGCATAATAACAATTGTAGCAATGAAATACTCAAAGCATTTCAACGGAAATGCCATCCTTAAGGTTCAGCATACAACGAAAGGATGAAAACCTGAAGTAACTAATGAAAAATAACCTATACTCAAATTCTTTCAGATGCCACTAATATATATATATAATACTTGAATAGAAGTAAAAACGTGCAGCAAGACTTAGAACATATTACTAGAAAAAGTGAAACAATCAGTGTTGCATCATTAGTAATAAGTTGGACAGCAAAGTGATAATTATTTGCGGACATTCTGGGGATTCATGTGGCTGGCTGGCTCTACTCTCTGCAATTGCTTGTGTGTATCCAAAAAATAAGCACCAAACAATATATACATATATCCAGATTGAGACCATAGTTTAAGCTGAAAAAACTACTAATAAGATTCAAACTGATTCAATTTTAAAATTTCATACAATTTAGTTATTTAACTTTCTGTAAAAGTCCTTAACCACCATCAAGATCGATCCATTAGGTGGCACATCACAATTTTATGCATGAAACAAGGCAATAAAGCAAGAAAACAACCAGTAGCACACAAACAGGCAAACACCCAAAAAGAAAATAATGCAACAACAAAATTGGAAGAAAACTTGTGAAGAAAAAACAAATTAATTATACCTTCCAATGACATCTTTTCCCGGTCCTTTAAAACCACCATTGAATCTCTAGCCCTTGCTGATTGCTTCCCAAATTCCTGAGCATAGGTCTCATCAAACTCCTCAGACACTGCCATTCGATAAGCACGAACTTGAGCTACATTCTTCATCCATTTGATGTCTCTTTGAACATCAGTTCGAGGCACTAATGCCAATTTCCGTACGAAAGAGAGTGTCTTAAATGGTTGAAAATCATCTCTAGCCTTTTTAATTTGCTTCAGTGAATACAGAACTCCAGGTTCATAGCCCCTCACATCAACTTCAAAGAAGCCCTGAACACTTGTAGGCCGGAAATTAGAAAGGAACTGGCAAGGACAAGCCAAGCCAAGTGCAGCTTTCCTTTTGACTTCATCCACAACCCCTTCAACTGCAGTTAAAAATTTCTTAGCATTTGTTTGCTTTGATTTCTCAGCATAATGAGCATCAAAAGGGATGAGATCTGCCGGTTTCAACCATCCATAGCTGTTATCACCATAAAACGAAACCCAAATATGACCCTCTTTCTTCCTAGCAAAAACTGACGGAGAAGCAAATGCTTCATCAAATATCTGTCCTGGCCACCACGGATGTGACTTAACATTTCCCCAAACCAGATCTCCCTCTTCATATTTGTATCCCGAAATGAATCTTTCTTCTCTCAATGCATCAAGCATTTTAATCGCAATGCCTTCATCCGACTTGGGATCCAAAAAATTACAATCCAAAATGGCATGTCTCTCTCTTGCTGCTCTGTTTCCCGTTCTCGCTCTAGAAGAAATTTCTGCTTGCCCTCCATCCACCACCACCGAATGCGCCAACTTACTGCGTTTAGCGGCACTAACATTGTTACTCCCACTAGTTGCTAACTTCTTAGTATTAATTACAGAATCCACACCTTCCATTTTCCTAGCAATCCCTCCAGAATTAACCTCATCAGAAACCCTAGATTTCTTAGACCCATCACTCAGTGATTTGACATTTTTGGCAGCCAAATTGCCGTCTCTGACGACACAAACCCTACCATTCATAGCTCTAAGTTCAACTCTGCTGTACATGTCTCCGAAATCCACTTCTGGAAAAATATTTTAGCTTCCTCAGACCCCATTTCCATCGACAAACTTTTCATTCCATTAAACTCACAACCATCTGAAGACTCCATTTATGCCATTTCTACACTGTTTGATAAGTGGGTAACAACTGGAAACCTAGTATAAAAGGCCCATTAAAAAAAAATGAAAAGAGTTTCAGAATAATCCATAGTCATTGTATCAAAAGCAAAACCCTAAAGCATTACTGTATTTGGTTAGCATTTTTCAAAGTACTCTTCCTGCGCTGGAAAAGAAAATATGGATAACGAAACAACAATTATAGAAATGCTAACCAATCAACATGTTAGCATTTTCAACACACCAACTTTTGATTTTGGAATCAAATGGTGCATTTATCGTCTCTAGTGGATTCCATAAAAGCAATTTCAATATGCAATACAAACATTAAATTTAAACACGAAAATGTATCAAAAACAGAGGAATCATACCTCTTAAGCTGATGTTTGAAGCATATGCATTCACTGCTACACCTTACTTCTTGCTTAACCCCAAAGAAACATATTCAATATACATGTATATATTTGTAGAGAGAGAGAGAGAGAGAGAGAGAGCAGACTCCGAATCTCTGAAAATGATATAAACAGGGAGTGGGGGCGTGCTCTAGCTGTTGCACTAATAATACCAGCAAATGCCTCAGTGTAGTATAGTACTCCCGCAAAAGAGGACACGTGTCCACGTTAAAATATCACCAAAATAGATACGTTGGTGAATTTCTTGCCTAAGTAAAATATTTCATTTTAATTTTCCAAAAAAAAATGAAAAAATACTCCGTATTTCATTATGTATTTTTATTGATAATAAATAATAATATGATATTTCATTTTCTATGAAAAAAAGTTTAGTGGTATTGTCACACTTTTTATATTGACACTCTCAAAAATAAGTTTAATAATGTTTTCACTCTTGTTAAATTTAATCCCTAATGTCACTCAAAAAAAAATTACAATATTTCCTTTTTCTTAGTGAAAATGCGGATCTTAATATAACCATTCATGTGAATGCTCAATTGTTCTTTGCATATCCTGTTTGGGAATACGGAAATTCTTGGAGTGGATAAAGTTTCGCTATCACTTTTCTAATTGGGAATAACTTTTTTTTTTTTATCTTTTATTTTTAAAAAATTGGAGTTGATGAGATAATAACATATGAATACTTAAATCTCTCTAACACGCCAGAAGATCTTATAATTCACCACGGGTGAGTATTAGATTACATAATTGGTGATGAGATTGGACCATCATACAATTATTCAATTTGGTGATGTAATCACTACCTTGAGGTGAGAAAATCGTGATACATAGACTTTCTGTAACAGTTATATATTGTTATATATAAATATATATATATATATATATATTGACAATAAGGTCCATTAATTTTATGAAGCAGAGGTGTAACATAATTCATGTTGTCGGAGGTTGATGCAACGTTGGTGATTTGATTTGGTAAGAGTATAAGGTGATTTGATTTAGTAAGAGTATATGGTGATTTGGTCTTGATTATCTTGAAGCATGGTTATAAAAATGTGTTTCATTGAGCTGTTTTGAGATAGAAATGTGATTAAATTGTAAACAAAAATGAAGGTAGAAAGCACAAGGGCAGGAGGCACAAAGGTCTGAATTTTGTCACGTCACAAGATTAAATTGACAATAATAATTTCACAAATCCCCCAACCTCGACATTTAAGTAGTAAATTATATACAATTTCAACTTTCAACACACTAGATATATCAGGGAGAGAGAAAAAAATATATAAAATAAAAATACCAACAGAGAATACTTCTTCCAAAAGCACGGATCCACCAATATCCATTAAACAGTTAATAGTAAACATTCATACATAGTAGATATATATATATATATAGCAAAAGAGAATGCAGGAGCAGATATCCACCTCTATCCATTGACTATGATACCAAATTAAGTGGTTCAAAATTTGAAGACACAGTAGACAAAAGACTGCCAATGACATGGCATGCACGTCACACTCGATATCTTCTCTGAAGAAGGTTGAGGCATTGAGCTGCCGTGGGACGGTGCTCCGGGTTGGGTTGCAGACACAAGTCCTGCAATGCTGTGAGCCACCCGGGCACATCTAACAACCCACAAGTCCACACCAACTGACCCACACCCCACATGTCTACTTTTATGTCATGCAACCCCGTCCACATCTCCGGCGCGCCACCAACTCCTCCTCCTCCATGTGGGGACATTTGTGGTGTCGCCACTGCCTCATCGAACCCAGTCAAGAACCACTCTTTCTCTCCGTTTCTGATCCTCATTATCACCTTGTCCCACCCCAAGTCTCTATGCATGAAAGAAAGTTTATGCAATTCAACCAAAGCCTCTGTCACGTGTATCAGAGCCTTCACTAGTTGGTCACAGTTCTGGGGCTTAATTTTGGACCCTCTGGAGTTAAACACCAATGCCAAGTCTCTCTCCGATGACCCAACCAAAACTTCTGCGTGGGGGATTTTATTGTCCAAGAAGCCATAGATTTCTTTTACGGCAGCCCATTCTCTCTGCTTGGTGAAGAACCTAGTTGTCGTGTTCGGAGTCATTTCAAATGTATCCCCATTACCCATATGGATCCTGTCAAAATCGCTGTAGAGAAAGAGTTTGCAATTGGAGCACCGGTCAGCCAACAATGTTAATAAGCCTGCAATTCTCCAACATGGGACTAGGGCGTTTAGTCTCTCTGCTCGCACTGATAAGTCCACCGTATAAAGATCGTTCTGTATTGTGCGGTCATGTAATCGACTCAGTGCACAGAAGGTGACCCTGTGCCCAACAGCATAGTAGCCCAATATATAAGGTATGTCCGTGTAAGTCCACATATGCTTCAACAGCATTGAAGTAGAGGGCTTAATATCACCTGACCTTAATTGATCAGTTTCCTCTCCTCTCCAGAGACAGAAATTTCTTATCAAACCAGTTAGGTTCGGCCATTGATCCTGCAATGTGTCCAAGGAAGATGAAGTAGAACTAGGTTTCCGAATTAACACCATGTTGATTGAGCAAAATTTGGACACTATCCTATTGATGCAATCATCCCAAAGGCCAATGAAGGAGTCTCTACTACCAGCAGTGGTACTAATTAGACCAGGGTTGGGTCGGATAATTGGGCCTAAGATGTCAGATGTGATAGCTCTACAATCTAATTGTTCTGAGGCAGTGAAGAATCTTTCTTTCCCTGGAGGCAAGTCTCTGTACACATCATTATGAAGTGGGAAACGAAGCTCCACAGGTGGTGGCTCTCGTAACTTCCCCCAGAGCTCATGCAAGCTTGGTAGTGTTTGTTCTGGAACTCGTAGACGCTCCAAGTAGTACTCAGTTGGGTCCTTGAATTCCAATGGAGGAATAGCTGCACCAACACAAGCTGTCCAATTACCGCTATATTATATATATAAATCACAAACGCATACATAAATTTATTTAACCATATGCAACCTTGGAACCAGAGCAATGTGAATATTTTCTTTTAAAAGAAAATAGGTTTACTAATGCCTCAATAACAACCCATTAATTATTATCAAATTATAGATACGGTGAGATTATAAGGATGGGTAGTGCTGAAGATTTACAATTCATGTCTACATATGATATATTAATTGTAAAATGCATTCAGTACTTCATTCACAAATGCAAGGAACAGTTCTTATGGCTCTTCTTCAACCTGTGCCTGAGACATTTGATCTATTTGATGATCTGGAGTTATTATCAGAAGGGAACGTGGTATACCAAGGCCCTCAAGCACAAGTCTTAGAATTCTTCAAATTTTGGGTTTCCGATTGCAGCCTCATAAGGGAGTTGCGGACATTCTTTAAGAGGTAACCTCTAAAAAGGATCAAACACAATACAGGCTGATTCTTCAAACCATATGTGTTCCATCCTGTTCCAAGAATTGTGGAAGCATTTAGATATTCTAGACATGGAAGGTCTTTGGAGTCCTCTCTTTCTGTTCCATTTGATAAATCCAAGATTAATGCTTCAGCTTTATTTAAGACAAAGTACCCAGTGTCAAATTCAGAGCTTTTTATTTTTTATTTTCCTATTTAAACTTTATTAACTAGAAAACAACAAAGATACAAAGCAAGAAAGAGAGGGCATACCCTCTCTCAACAATAGAGAAAGACCACTTCCAGAACCAGAAAAGATAAAAAGAAGGACAAAACATCCCACAACATACAACCACTTTCATCCAATACATCTGATTAAAGACATTACAAAACTAAAGAACAACCCTCAAGACCACTTCCAGAACCAGAAAAGATAAAAAGAAGGACAAAACATCCCACAACATATAACCACTTTCATCCTATACATCTGATTAAAGACATTACAAAACTAAAGAACAACCCTCCTATTACTGACTCCCTGCTGATGAAGCAACTGAGCTAGACACCTGATTAATGCTACTATGATCTAATACTTGTCTATTGATTCTTTTATGCATGAACTGCTTATAATTTTGTGATTACAAATGTAGTACTTGACATTGCAATTCGTGAGACAGAACTACTTTTTCTTGTTCTAATCTTTAGAGTGGGCGGTTGAATTCAGGACTTGGGCGTAATGTGGCTTTAAGCATTGGACAAGGATATTAAATTTTATAGGAATAATTTTTCTAATTAGTAAAAAATAATGACTTGGCAGGATATAATTGGCCTGAAAATAACTAAGAATACAGTTGGTTATATTATATTGAGGACGAGCCTTGGCACAACGGTAAGGTTGCTCCATTGTGGTCTGAAGGTCATGGCCCACGGGTTCAATATAGTATACTAATTGGTTATATACCAGTCAAAAAGTAAGCAAGCTACCTTTATTCAACAGATATCCGCTTTACCTTCACCCAGAGGAAAAGGAAAGATGTAGTGAGCTCACATAGAGATTGTTATGAATTTATAGGTTACAAGTTAGATAATAACATCAATTGAAAGAGACAGAGGCATATATATATACCAGAAGGAGCAGGAGCTGATGAAGACTTTCTTGTGCCAGACACATTGACTTGCTGGTCAGAAAGGAATCTATGAACAGACAAGCCTTTATGAGGTCCATCTTCAAAAGCTTCCATAGTGCAAGCAACTGTGGAGTCACCAAAGAAAGAAAGCACCTCTGCATTTAAGAAGCTCAACTCTTGAACCTTCACTCTCCCCATTTGGTTTTCACCTTCTTCACCCCACAAACTCACTGATTCCTCCCATATCATTTTTGTCATCCCAATCTGACGAAGTTCCTTGGACGATGTGTTCTCCGTTTCAATTTGTTCTAATGGAGAGAAGCCATCCATTCTGAGATGAAGGTTGGGATTCAATTGGTTGAAAGCTACCCCATGGAGAGAAGTCATCTTTTCTGCAAGGAGGTGGACATACTAAAGCAATTATGGACTATTGCTTTTGCAAAAATTAAAATTCTACAGGAACATGTAATATTGAGAAGCAGTCGACCAAATGACTCCAATTTGACAATGCCACAATAAGTTATCAGTGAATTCGATGAGCAGCAATTATAGGGGCAATGGCCATAAATTGAAGGCAATTCGTCAAGGAGTAAGTAGAGCATAATAACAATTGTAGCAATCAAATACTCAAAGCATTTCAATTGAAATGCCATCCTTAAGGTTCGAAATACAACGAAAGGATGAAAACTTTAAGTAACTAATGAAAAAGAACCTATACTCAAATTCTTTCAGATGCCACTAATATATATATATATATATATAATACTTGAATAGAAGTAAAAACTTGCAGCTAGACTCAGAACGTACTACTAGAAAAAGGCTTTAATCAGGAAAGTGAAACAATCAGTGTTGCACCATTAGTAAGGTGGCTATAAGTTGGATGGCGAAGTGATAATTGTTTGCAGACATTATGGGGATTCATGTGGCCAGCTGGCTCAACTCTCTGCAATTGCTTGCATGTATCCAAAATTAAGCACCAAACTATATATATATATATATATATATATATGTATGTATGTATGTATGTATGTATGTATATTAAGCCAGATTGAAACCATAGTCTAAGCTGAAAAAACTACTAATAAGATTCAAACTGATTCAATTTTCTAATTTCATAAAATTATGTTATTATAACTCTCTGTAAAAGTTCTTAACCACCTTCAAGATCGATGCATTAGGTGGCACATTACACTTTTATGCATGAAACAAGGCAACTAAGCAAGAAAACAACCTGTAGCACACAAACAGTCAAACAAAAGAAAATAATGCAATAACACAATTGGAAGAAAACTTGTGAAGAAAAAACAAATTAATTATACCTTCCAATGGCATCTTTTCCTGGTCCTTTAAAACAACCACCACTGAATCTCTAGCCCTTACTGGTTGCTTCCCAAATTCCTGAGCATTGGTCTCATCAAACTCCTCAGACACTGTCATTCGATAAGCAAGAACTTGAGCTACGTTCTTCATACATTTGATGTCTATTTGAACATCAGTTTGAGGCACTAACGCCAATTTCCGTACGAAAGAGAGTAACTTAAATGGTTGAAAATCATCCTTAGCCTTTTCAATCTGCTTCAGTGAATACAGACCGTCAGGTTCATAGCCCCTCACATCAACTTCAAAGAACCCCTTAACACTTGTAGGCCGAAAATTAGAAAGGAGCTGGCAAGGACAAGCCAAGCCAAGTGCAGCTCTCCTTTTGACTTCATCCACAACCTCCTCAACCGCAGTTAAAAATTTCCGAGCATTTGTCTGCTTTGATTTCTCAGCATAATGAACATCAAAAGGGATGACATCTGCTGGTTTCAACCATCCATAGCTGTTATCACCATAAAACGAAACCCAAACATGACCCTCTTTCTTCGTTGCAAAAACTGAAGGAGAAGCAAATGCTTCGTCAAATATCTGCGCTGGCCACCATGGATGTGATTTAACCTTTCCCCAAACCAGATCTCCCACTTCATATTGGTATCCCAAAGTATTCAATCTTTCTTCTCTCGATACATCAAGCATTTTTAACGCAATGCCTTCATCGGACTTGGGATTCAAAAAATTACAACCCAAAATGGCATGTCCCTCTCTTGCTCCTCTGTTTCCATTTCTTGCTGTAGAAGAAATTGCCACTTGCCCTCCATCCACCATCACCGAATGCGCCAACTTAGTGCGTTTAGCGGCACTCACATTGTTACTCTCACTAGTTGCTAACTCCTTAGTTTTAATTACAGAATCCACACCTTCCATTTTCCTACCAATCCCTCCAAAATTAACCTCATCAGAAACCCTAGATTTCATAGACCCATCATTCAATGATTTGACATTTTTGGAAGCCAAATTACCATCTCTGCCGGCACAAACCCTACCATTCATAGCCCTAGCTTTAACTCTGCTGTACATGTTTCTCAAATCGACTTCTGAAAATCTTTTAGCTTCTTCAGACCCCATTTCCATTGACAAAGTTCTCATTCTATTAAACACAGAACCAGGACTGCATTTAAGTCATTGTTACACTGTTTGATCAGTGGGTAACTATTAGAAACCTAGTATAAAAGGCCCATTAACAAAAATGTAAAGAGTTTCAGACTAATCCATAGTCATTGTATCAAAAGCAAAACCCTAAAGGGTTACTGTAATTGGTTAGCATTTTTCAAAGTACTCTTCCTGTTCTTGAAAAGCAAATATGAATAACAAAACAATTATAGAAATGCTAAACAAACAACGTGTAGTATTTTCAACGCACTTACTTTTGATTTTGGAATCAAATGGTGCTTTTATTGTCTCTATTGAATTCCATAAAAGTAGTTTCAATAAGCAAAAGAAACATTAACTCTGAACATGAAAAAGGATCAAAAACAGAGGAATCATACCTTTTAAGCGGATATTGGAAGCATATGCATTCACTGCTACACCTTACTCCTTACTGAACCCCGACGATACATATTCATTATACATGTATATATTTGTAGAGAGAGAGAGAGAGAGAGAGAGAGAGTGGGGTATACTCTGATTCTCTGAGATATCAACAGGGTGTGTGAGGGGCGTGCTCTTGTTGATACCAGCAAAAGCGTCTGCAAAAGAGGACACGTGTATAGTACTGTCAGCAAAAGAGGACACGTGTCCACACAGAAATAATAAAGAAATAGATATGTGTGTGTTTCTTGAGGTAGTAAATATTTCTTTTTTATTTTTATTGGTGAATAAAAAAAAAAAAAATTTCATTCAAAACCTATTTTCAAATCCAAATCCTATCAAATCCATCTTTCCAAACACAGTGTAAATTATGAAAACAGTTTAATAATTTTGTCACACCTGTTATCACTAATAAAATCATAGTTTACAAAACTTCTTTTACCAAGTGAAAAAGCGTAAAGTTTAAAATATCATTTGTTGTTTGCATTTTATATTTAAAATTAAAAGTGTATAAAACATCTTTAAAAAATGCTTACAATACATATCACATTTTTCACGTGCAAAAAATATTTATAAAATTTTAATTTGGTGTAAAAAGGTCCCTTTGACAAATGCAAATCTTACGTTGACTAAATTACCCTTACTAAACTATTTTATAAAATATATAAATATAAATAATTTTATAAAATGATCGAAAAGAATAATATTGGAGGACGCCCCTCATGTGAAAAAAACACCTCTAAAGTTTTAATTTGGTGCAAATAGGTTCCTGATAAGTTAAAATCATAAGTTGACTAAATTACAATTATTGAACTATTTAATAAAATATAAAAATAAATAATTTTGTAAAATGATCGAAAATGGCAGGACGATGCCGACAATGGACAAGTAAAAATAAAAATAGGAAAAAAAAATAAAAGTATAAAAGAAAAATAAAAATAAAAAAGAAGGAAAATAAAGTGCAAACTAAAATAGTAAAAGAAAACTAAATATCAATATATATATTGAGATTTTGAGATTAAGATTTTAAAAAAAAAAAAAAATTGTGGGTACGAAAAAAAATAAAATAAAGAAAAAAATGGTAGAAATTAGTTAACTGAAATCTCAAAAAATTCAAACCCTGTGTCTACAAATTCTCAAAGTTTCCAAAAATAAAATAAAATAAAAATAAAAATTAGAGATAAATATAAAGAAAAAAGTTTCACATATATATATATATATATATTGCTGGGGTTGTTAGAGTTGTAGTTGAAGTTATCAAAAGTCCATTCAGTTAATAAATCCTATTATTTAGGAGATGTGGGTAGAGTCTGACTATTTCTTTAGCCATTTACCATGTTATTAGGATCAGTAAAACGTGGGTTGTTTTTCTGTTTTCCAAGTTTATCTCTTATCTCTTTGTAAAGATTATATAAGCCAATAGCTTGTTTTGAATTAAATAATATTTTTCAGATATTTTTCTGAATTATTTTGTGTTTAGAGTTTACAACAAATTGGTATCAGAGCCCCATCACGGGCCTGATTGTGAGAGAAAAGAAACCGCAGTTTCTTAAGAAGAGAGAGAATTGAAGTATGGCAGTTGAAAATAATTTCGTTCAACCTGCAATTCCTAAGTTTGATTGCCATTACGATCATTGGTCCATGCTTATGGAAAATTTTCTTCGTTCAAAGGAGTATTGGAGTTTGGTGGAGACTGGAATCCTTGCTGCAACAGAAGGAGTGGAGCTTACTGAAGCACAACAAAAAACCATTGCAGACCAGAAGCTGAAAGACTTGAAGGTCAAGAATATATCTATTCCAAGCCATTGATCAAACCATTATGGAAACGATCCTCAACAGAGACACTGCCAAACACATCTGGGACTCTATGAAGTAGAAATACCAGGGTTCCACAAGAGTCAAAAGAGCACAGCTCCAAGCTCTTCGGAAGGAGTTTGAGGTTTTACAGATGAAAGAGGGTAAGAGTGTTGATGCGTACTTCGCTCGAACACTTATCATAGCAAACAAGATGAAGATTCATGGTGAAAACATGAAGCAAGTGGTGATCATTGAAAAGATCTTAAGATCGATGACCTCAAGGTTCGACTATGTTGTGTGTTCAGTTGAAGAGTCTAATAATTTAGACACCTTAACCATTGATGAGTTGCAGAGCAGCCTACTGGTACATGAGCAGAGGATGAACAGGCATGGAGGAGATGAGCAGGCATTAAAGGTGACCTACGATGATAGAATTGGTGGAAGAGGAGGCGGTAGAGCTCGTGGAGCTTTTCGAGGAAGAGGCAGAGGAAGAGGTAGACAAGCATTCAACAAAGCTACAGTTGAGTGTTATAAGTGTCATCAATTAGGCCACTTTAAATATGAGTGTCCTAAATGGGAGAAGGAAGCGAATTATGCTGAGCTTGAGGAGACAGAAGAAATGTTGTTGATGTCATATGTGGAGCTTAATCAATCAAGGAGAAAAGATGTCTGGTTCCTTGCAATCATATGTGTGCAAATAAGGAGTAGATCTTGATGAGGAATTTCGGCAATTTGTGAAGCTCGGGAACAATTCCAAGATGGCTGTGTTGGGAAAGGGTAACATTAGATTGCACATTACTAGAATTACTCAAGTAATCACTGATGTTTTCTATATACCTGAGTTAAAAAATAACTTATTAAGTGTTGGACAATTGCAAGAAAAAGGTGTAGCTATTTTGATACAACATGGAGAATGTAGGGTCTATTATCCCAAGAAAGGGCTTATTATGCAAACAGCAATGTCTACCAACAGGATGTTCATATTGCTTGCAAGAATTCTGCCAAAAGCTTCCACTTGTTTCCAAACAATTCTTGAAAACAACACTCACCTTTGGTACTGCAGATATGGGCATCTAAGTTTCAAGGGTCTGAGAACATTACAATATAAACAAATGGTGAGAGGGTTACCATAGTTGAAGGCACCATCCAAAATATGCACTGATTGTAAGGTGGGAAAGCAACACAGGGATGCAATTCCGAAAAGGAGTTTATGGAGAGCATCACAAAGACTGCAGTTGGTACATGCTGACATCTGCGGGCCCATCAAACCTGTTTCAAATAGTAAAAAGAGGTATTTCATAAGCTTTATTGATGATTATAGTCGTTATGTGTGGATATATTTTCTTGCTGAAAAATCTGAAGCTTTTACTATCTTCAAGAATTATAAAACCTTGTTGAGAAAGAAACATGAGCTTTTATTTATTGTCTGTGCACAGATAGGGTGGAGAGTTCACCTCTCACGAGTTCAATGTTTTTTGCAAAGCTAATGGTATTAGCAGGCAGCTTACTGTAGCCTACACTCCCCAACAAAATGGAGTGGCTGAGCGCAAGAACAGGACAATCATGAACATGGTTAGAAGTATGTTATCGGAGAAGCAAGTTCCAAAGAA
>JAOTQH010000040.1:1412147-1430333 GCA_025631255.1 Cornus kousa
TCTCAACAAGGTAAAGTTTAAGATTCAAAGACAGTCCAAATTAATTCTTAAAAATCACTTAAATCGAAAGAAAAAAATCAAATTAAACTCAAAGAACATAATACGAAAAAAAATAAAAAAATTACCATCACTATTGGCATCCATGGAGTTGAATGGCTCATGAAGGTTTGGTAGTTCTTCTGTACTTCTCGTGCTAATAAGATCAATAACTTTGTTCAACTCCGCCATGTCTTCATCTTCGAGATCTTCCATATTACTTGCAAAGATAAAAACTAAACTCTAAGTAAAGAGAGAGGGGATACAAAACGTCAATTGGGAGAGAGGAAAACAAATATATTATTTTTTATATTTTCTTTTGGTAAATCAATATCTTTCCATAATTAAAAGGGTAATTGTGGTATTTTAAAAAAAATTATTATTTATTTATAAAGAATAAGGATAGAAGAGTCATTTCCTTTAAGAGTGTAGTGTAAGTGTAGAAAACTGTAGTGCGGATATCGCTTCCCCTGCACTCTCTAACTAAAGTAAATTTATGAATTTTTCAAAATAAATTTTCATTTACCAAACATAGTTTCGATTTCTACCCAAAAACATAACGCATGCCCAAAAAACTAATTCTTAATTAACTTTTAAATTTGGTAATTAGTCATAATTTTGTAAATTTCATGGTTATGGTTATGGTATGTGTATTGGCTTCACAACATACGTATTATTCAAGTCAAGAATGCAATTTGAAAGTGAGACATCAAGGATTTACCTTCCGGATCCCTACCAACGTAGCTATGCCTCTGGGGCATAATATATTAATTTTATTTAATTTTCCATACTAAATTTATTTATTTATTTATTATTATTTTTTTCTGTACGAGATCAAAAAAGAATATCTTATGTGGAAAAAAAACCAAAAAGAGGATAATATATGTAGGATATGCCCTAGGGCTTGGTAGAGTTGGTAAGGTCACTTGTGTTCCAGGTCTCAGGTTCGAACCCGTCCATCCCCATTATTCTCCTGACTTATCTGCCGCTTTCACTGTGAGGCCGGGATTAGTCATCAAAAAAAAAATAAAAAAACAAAAAAATAAAAAAATCAATTGTATGATATGTTATTAATTATCTTCCATGTGTATGAAGGATGATTCTTTAATTGCAAATGATCCAAAACATAGAATCAGAACAATTAATATTTTAGATTAAAAAAAAAAAAATTAGATTCGGCTAGGAAATATTTATATTAAATTATGGACAAAGGATAAAAATTATTTATTGTGACCAGAAAATTAAATATCATAATAGAAGTATTATAATTGTAACTTTATGAAAAATACTTTTCATTCTCACCAGAGTAGTTAAAACTGTCAAACTGAGTTGGGCAATTAGTTTCAATTGGATGTGTGTGTGTGTGTGTGTATATATATATGTAATTTATTTGAAATGTTAAATTAGTTTAGTTTTTTTTTGATGTAAGTTAAATTAGTTTAGTTTTCTTATTATTTGGACTCAAAACACTGTTTGTTACACCTTTTTCTTCTTATGTTATTTTCCCGGGAAAAAAAGTAGGTTCCAAAATTTTAGAAAAGGTGATTTTGCAACCACTGTTAGAAATAAGAGACAGAATTGAACTCTGTATATTGATGTATATTATAAGAGATACCAGAGGGGGTTTATATAGGAAGGGGTATGAGTAATGAACAAGTAATCTTATGCATATAGGGTAACTATAATCCTATATGTATAAGGTAACTATATATTATAATCCTATACAAGGTAACTATATATTTTAATCCTATAAAAGGTAACTATATATAGAATATAGTAAGAATATATATTAATATATTCTAACAGTCCCCCTTAAAATCAAGGTGGATTGAATAAAATTATCTTGAGTTTGAAAATGAGATCTTGAAGGTGGCATGGCGGAAGCCATTTGGTGAGGATGGGTTTTCACCCATGATGAAGATGGAGACATGATTAACAACTGACGTGGCAGGTGACGTGACACTACTGCTGGCACCGCTACTGACTATGTCTGACATGGCAACTGACGTGGCAGGTGACATGGCACTACTGCTGGTACCGCTGCTGACTGTGTCTGACATGGCAACTGACGTGGCAGGTGACATGACACTACTGCTGGCACCGTTGTTGATGTGTCTTGGAGGCTGATTGGGTGGCCAAATAAGGCTTTTACTGATTATGTAGAAATGTACGGAGCGTGAATAGGTGATGAATTTGTGAAGATTCACCACATTGAAGGTGCGGGATTACCGCTGGTGCGCGTGAAAGCGCATGGAAGAGTGGGATTACCACTTAAGGTGCGTGGTGGCGCGGTGACGGAGCTGATCCGGCACATTGAAGGTGCGGGATTACCGCTGGTGCGCGTGAAAGCGCATGGAAGAGTGGGATTACCACTTAAGGCGCATGGTGGCGCGGTGACGGAGCTGATCCGGCACATTGATCATCTCTGAACGAGGCATCTCGTTAAACAACGAGGCTTCCCTATACGGGCCATCCCTAGACGGGGCTTCTCTAAACGAGGCATCTCGTTGGGTTTCCTGAAGGAAGACTTAGACAACGAGGCTTCCCTGGACGGGGCATATGAAGATCTTTATGAAGATCTTGGAATGCGGAAATGTATTAGTTGGAGTGCGGAAGCATGTTGTTTGACCGTCGCCGCCGAGGATGGGGCTAATGGTGCCATCCCCGCCGGTGACTACGATAAACAGGTTGATTGTTTACCAGAGATCGAAAAGCTCTGATACCATGTTAGAAATAAGAGAGACATAATTGAACTCTGTGTATTGATGTTTATTATAAGAGATACAAGAGGGGGTTTATATACGAAGGGGTATGAGTAATGAACAAATAATTTTATACATATAGGGTAACTATAATCCTATATGTATAAGGTAACTATATATTGTAATCTTATACAAGGTAACTATATATAGAATATAGTAAGAATATATATTAATATATTTTAACAAATTGTTTTTTTTTTTTTTTTTTTACATATAAATGCTTTCAAGCTTTTCTATTATGACAAATGGTTATTGAAGTGATTGCGGACTTGAGGGTGAGTTGTTGACTGGGTGTGACTGTTACTAGTAACCCTAAAAATGATGAACAGATTTATTACTCAATGTCCAAATTCTGCTGGAGGCAATAGGATGAAACATCACACACACATTTTCGTCTTCTAGATGGTTGATCAGCTTTGGTTAATTTAGCAGGGTAGAGCATAACAGAGCATATTATCATACTAAATTTAGAGCGACTTTTCGTTATTTACAAACAACAATATATATATATATATATATATATATATTTAATGACAAATTTAATTAATTTTATGTAAGTAGAGGTTGACGTTATTATGATATCAGAGATAGTAATGATGTGAGCCCACTCATACAAATGATTTTTGGATTCTAAATTATTATCATTTTCAGTATATGCATAAAATGGGTGACAATTTTAACATTATTTCAAGCAATTGCACCTTCCTCTGTTCAACGAGGAAGATAGCTAGGCAAGTGCATGAGACAATCAACTATGTTAGATCAACGGGATAATAGTTTAGCAGTATCAGGTCTTTACTTTCTAAATAAAGGTCAATGGTTCAACCTCAATAGAGACATGTGTGTGTGATGCTCCTTCATCTCTCCAACGAGGAAGATAGCTAGGCAAGTGCACGAGACAATCAATTCTATTAGACCAACGGGCAGTGACCTAACGGTATCCCGCCCTTATTTAAAACTGACCACAAAGGCAACGCACTAGCAATGCGAATTTTTTGCAAAAAATAATAAAATTAAGATTTATTTGCAATTAGGCCAAATTTAAAAAAATGTTGCTATAATTTATCTTAAAAGAATTACATTAGTGCTATGAAAATAATTCTATACAACCTAACATAAGGAGACAGTTTTGGTGCTAACATTTTTAACTGAAATAAATGTCTCGGAAAATGAACTTAAAGTGACGGCCGGTTAAAATAGGACTATTTATGGCTTCTGCAAGTTAATTATTTGAAAAGTCGGTAATTATTAGTCTTTTATTTCTTTTTCAATCATAGAAGATTGACTATCCACGTTTGACTAAGACAAACTGCCCTAGAAGTCTTTGAAATTCGTTGACTCGTTAAATAAGCTTCAATAATTCCCTTATAAAAAGTCATCAGTACGACTTATACTTGGAACCAAAAAAAAAAAAAAAAGAAAAAAAAAAAAATTGAATAAGTCTTTTTGTCGATTAATTATATCTTGCATTTTATTAAATTTATTTCTAATAAATACCTTTCAATTGTTCCATTCCACTATTTCACTTCAACTAAAAGTTTGGCCAATTAAAAAATACTTGTCACATTATATTTATTAAATCAATGCTTGAACCTCTTTTTTAGAAGGAAATAATTTTAGTAAAAGTTGTAATTTAGTAGTACTTTCTCACCTTTCAAAATATAAAATTAAAAATTCAAGTCCACAAATGTATGAATATGTTTATTGCAAATAAAAAATAAAAAATCTAATATTATCAATGGGGGAACTTCATAGTACTGTAGTACTTTTTATTGCTTGTTGCCGCCAAAAATAATAATAATAATAATAAAAATAAATTCTATTTTAATTTTGTATACATTGTTTATTCAACATCACGATAAAATTAGATAATATATATTTTTTGTCCCTTCAAATTCTCCTACCTTTTTTTACCCGGAATTATTAATTTTCCCCAATTAGTTTAATTACCCAAAAATAAAAAAAAAAAACTCCCTCCAATTAATTCCTGACTTTGTCACTGATCTATATATAATGTATATCACCAAATACACAGATTTTAATGATCATGAAGCAGATGCTTAATGTTACAAACTATATACAATAGAGGAAAATATTTCAAATGAAAAAAGAAAAGAAAAAAGAAGAAGGTAGAAACACTCTAAGAAGAGAGAGCATCTTATCTATTATTGTAGAGTCTTTGTTTACCAATTGATTTCAGTAGTAATTACACTTATTATAGCATTACTCATTGCAAATATCTTGCAAAAATTATTATCATAATTTTTTTTTAAAAATAAATAAATAAATTTACCAACCGACTTGAGTATTAATAAGCATTACTCATTGCAAATATCTTGCAAAAATTATTTTTATACTTTTAAGGAAAAAAAAAAAACTATCATTTCTCTATAACCAAGGAAAATTGACTATTCATTAATAAAGGACTACATGTAAATTGTATTGAAAAATTTAAGCTATTAAGGCCTGTTTGACAACCGTTTTTGCTTCATGTTTTTTGCTTCAAACAGAGTGTACTGTAGTGAAGCAAAACACGAAAGCATGTTTAGTAACGTTTGTTGCGATTTGAATACTACCGAAACGTTTCTTCAAAAGAAGCCAAAACCAAAAGCATCAAATAGGTGTTTCCAGTTGCTTCTGCAATGTAACAAATGCATTGTACCAATGAATTGTACCCAAATAATAATAATAATAAAAATAAAATAATAATCTCTTAAAATACATTTTTAACTAGCCATTTTATTTTTCAAACTTGCAACACTTTTTACCTAACATATTTTCATATTTTTGCTTCCAAAATTCTTGCAATAAATATAATATTACCAAACATGCTTTCGAAGAGTATTAAACACACTCTAAAATAGAAAGTTATTTTTGCTTCGGGTCAAAATAACAGCACGAAGCAAAAGGATTGCCAAACAGGCCCTAGTGATACAAATACCCAACACAAAATTGCTTTTATTACATAACTACCATGCATATTGTGTACTGCGTTTTTTTTTTTTTGATCGTGATGGCGTTAGTGACAACTCCAATCACATAAAAACAGTTCGAGTTCGCTGAAAAAACAGTTGAACAGTTGGAGTTGTTGGGGACTGGGGGGACTCTTTACAAAATAGATAAAGTCGAAAAAGGTATCTGGGCCACTAGTGCTGACTAGGTGAGTAACTGAGTACAGTATAAACTCGGTGGTGTCATAAATGATAAATTCAAGACCTATTAGTGATTTTTGTGGAAATAAAAAAGCACAATTAAAAGCTGAAAGAGAGAGCAAGAGCGCGAGGCACAATTCACTCAACTCTTTCTCCCCCATTAATGCTCTGTCTGAGCTCGCTCCTCTACTTCACCAATTAGGTCTGTCTGTCTCTCTCTCTCTCTCTATATATATGTTTACCTCTATGTAAAGTATTATATGTATATACATATAAATCATGCCTATTGAATTTGCTTCTTTGTTTTATTTCTTCGTTCGTTTGTGATCCAATTCTGGATCGATTTTTACGATTATTTCTTGATTTCATTCTTTTTGTTCAAATTTCGATTTTCTGTCAATGATCGTTTACAAGTATTGGTTCCAGTTCTTGATTTGCTTTATTTTGTAGTTGAAGTTAATTGCTAGCTTAGACTTTTTTTATTTTTAAATTTTATCATTTGTTAGGGTTTATGGTATCTTTTGATGGTTTTGATGTTGAAATTGTTAGTTTACTTGTTAAAATAATCAGTGGCATTAAAATGGCATTGCGGTTGTTGATTTTGGTGATGTGTGTATGATTTGTATGTGTTTTTTCTCTTTTAAAGCTGGAAAATAGTGCTCAAGATGACGATGAACGAGCGCAAGACAATTGACTTAGAACAAGGATGGGATTTTATGCAGAAGGGGATTACGAAGCTGAAGAACATCCTAGAAGGATTGCCCGAGCCACAATTCAGCTCAGAGGACTACATGATGCTCTATACGTATCCCCTTGGTCTTTTGTTTATGCATCTATTGTTGCGATGGTGTTATAGGCAATGGTGTTTTGGTGTTACCCTTTTGCTATTATGCTTTGTTTTTTCCTTAATTTTGTATACAGAACCATCTATAATATGTGCACTCAGAAGCCGCCTCATGATTACTCTCAGCAGCTGTATGAAAAATACCAGGAGTCATTCGAAGAGTACATTATTTCAACAGTAAGGAAGACTAATCCATCTTATCGATATATGTGCTTATGAATAGGCACACACTATAAGTTCTTTAAACACATTGTTTAGAATGGAAAGTCTAACTTCTTATTTATATTTGTAACAATGTGAAAGTTGTGTATTTGTAGTGTGTATAGTGTTTAGATTGGGGACAAATTTAGTCATTTTGTCCTGTGCAAGACAAACAACGGGATATGGTTATGATCTACACTGTTGTCGGTATCATGGTTCAAAGTTGTGTTATCAACTTATCGGTTGTTGATTTGACAGCCTCAAAGTTGTCAGTTACAATGTGCCAGAATGATATTCTATACAATGCTCAAAAAGTCCAAAAAGGAAGATGAAAATTTAGAAATTATATGATAAACAAAATGGACACGAAATGAACTAAACTCGAACATCCTAAATCTAAGAATATTAATTGAAATATAAAATATCTATTAGAATATTCAAAAATAAAGAAGGAGCAATCTAGATCTACAAAAAATTCACCCATATCTAAGTAGCTAACATGATTCTACATTTTTTTATTATTGTAGTAATCAAGGGGGGAGTGGTGAATTGGTTACTTGTGTAATCTTCAAAATTTCCCAATACAAATTATCAAAAGCTAGAAAGAAACCTGAACACACAGTTTTTACGTGGTAAAACCCCAAAATGGGGAAACATTCACAGAGACTGATGGAGCTATTAAGCTCTGAAACCAATCCACTAATTATCAATCAGATTACAAGTGATTCCCAGAATACACTCACTGCTCACTCAACCAATATTCAGTCACAATGCTAACCAGAAACCCACTTCTAGACCATGAAGCTTTTCACACCTAACTTGAGCAATCAGCTCTGTTCTAGGATACAAATACAACGAGATAAACAATTATAGAGCTATGGAGCAGTGCTTGACCACACAATTATACAAGACATGTAGATGAGACTCAGTATAGAATAAAGTCAATCTTGAATCAGAGTCTCTGTTTTGGTTGTAATGTTGAAGCTCTTTGGCTGAGTCAGAATCTTACGTTCATTAGCATCTAGCACTTAATACTTGGCAAATCGTTTTCTTGAGGTAAGGAGTTTGATCACCAGGAAACTTCCTTTAATCTCGCAGTGAATTTATTTATTTATTTATTTTTATTTCAAGTGCTGATTCTACAAATAAACAGAGTGAATTCTTCGCAAGAATAGCAACAACAATCCATAGCCTTTTTATCTCTTTTTGCCTTTTTTTTTTTTTTTTTCTTCCTTTTTTCTTTTTTATCAAGTTACTGAAAAACTTGCATGAGATTCTAGATTTGTTAGCTCATATTTCAAAGAGATAATTCCTCAAAAAACTATCCGTTACAGAGAAAGATATAAGCATATATATGTGGCCTATTTGAAACAAACGGTTAAAAGAACCGTTAGGATATATGCCTTTGAATAATCCCATTTGAAAGGAAATTACAACACTGCCCTCTAGCAACTGATAAAGAGAGAAAATAAAGAGATACCTCTCAGCTTGTGACGAACATAACTACCACGAAACAAGAAGGAAGTATTTGTTGCTGAAATGCCATTGAGATGAATCAAAAACAACTGTTGACCACACTGAGAGAGAATAAATTTCTGGACCTAACATATTTTGCCATTAAAAGGAAAACACAACAGGAGCTACCCAAACAAAGCCTTAGGACTCCCAACAATTATTACATTAAAAATCCATGTTTATGGTGTGCATGTTTCTTTGTTAAGTTTTATCTACAAGTGTGAACCATTAGTCGTTATGATGCATTAAAAAAGCTGCCATAGGTAACCAAATTACAAGATGTCTACAATATGCGTCCCTCTCATATGCCATATCCAGCTTAACTTTGATGGATTAATTTAGAATTCTTTTATTCTCACTTTTGCAATATACTTCTTCTTCTTCTTCTTCTTCTTTTTTTATCATTTAAAGCTTGGAGATAATTCTTTGTTTGTTTTGTAATATAGGTATTGCCTTCTTTAAGAGAGAAACATGATGAGTTCATGTTGAGAGTGCTTGTGAAAAGGTGGTCGAATCACAAAGTTATGGTCAGGTGGCTTTCTCGTTTCTTCCATTATCTTGATCGCTACTATATTGCTCGAAGGTCACTTCCAGCGCTCAATGAAGTTGGACTCACTTGCTTTCGTCATCTAGTATGTCTTGATTGTTCCCTTCGGTTTTCTTGCCATCTTGTTTTCAATACTTACAGCCTTCTGAAGATAGAAAAATTTACTACAGCCTCAAGCTTATATACTCTATTTATTTTCCTTTTTGTTGTGCCATTATGTTCTAAAATAGTAAAATATGACGCACTGAAATATTATTGGAACTAATATTCTGATATCAGGTCTACCAGGAGTTAAATGGGAAAGTAAGAGATGCTGTAATAGCACTGGTATGTTTGTTCCATTGCTGCAGCTGTCTTCTTTCGACATTTCTTATTCATGTTAATCAACAATACATTTTAACCAGATTGATAAAGAGCGTGAAGGAGAGCAGATTGACCGGGCTTTATTGAAGAATGTTTTAGATATATTTGTGGAGATCGGAATGGGGCAAATGGATTACTATGACAACGACTTTGAATCAGCTATGCTCGAAGATACTGCTGCTTACTATTCTCGGAAGGCTTCAAATTGGATCTTGGAAGATTCTTGTCCAGATTATATGTTGAAAGTAAACATCTACATTTTTTTAAAAAAAAAAGAAAATTAGCTCTAGAAAACATTTGTTTGATCATTTTAGATGATTTATGGGATCTTCTTGGAATTCCAGGCCGAGGAATGTTTGAAGCGAGAGAAGGATAGGGTTTCTCATTATCTACATTCTAGTAGTGAGCAAAAGTTGCTGGAGGTTTGTTCTTGGTTCTCATAATATAACAATAACAGAAATCTGCCTGCATTTTTGGTTAGTTAATCTGAAGAATGGAGGATGTCATTTGAACTACTTGACAGTCAGACACTCACTTTTGATTAGTGCCTTCCATGGTTACCTTTATTATGTTAAAATCAATATTAGTATCTGGGTCATTTGTTTTTTCTACAGAAAGTTCAAAATGAGTTGTTGTCCATATATGCAACCCAGTTGCTCGAGAAGGAGCACTCTGGATGTCATGCATTGCTTAGAGATGACAAGGTACTTCGTTGGATGATGCAAGCCCTTTGCTGTGTTGTTTAATTGCAACTTATTAAGTTCATTAATTATTTTGTTTATTTTTTTCAGGTGGAGGATTTGTCGAGGATGTATAGGCTCTTTTCTAAAGTACCTCGAGGCTTAGATCCTGTTTCGAATATATTTAAGCAGGTTTATTAGTTTATATATTGCAGTTTGTTTTGCTGGAAAGTGAAAAAGAACTTATAGTATGACATCCCTCTGTTGTAATTTGTTTCTTCCTCTTCTTTAGTTTAAAGTATTTTCTGGTTTCTTTAATGCAGCATGTTACTGCCGAAGGTACGGCCTTGGTTAAACAAGCAGAAGATGCAGCAAGCACTAAGAAGGTCTGTATCTTGATTGTTTTATATCAGATTCCATCATTTCCTTGGTCTTTGTGCAATTTGTCTCCTTGGAAGGTACATGTCATATGGCTGATAATAGACCTGTCATTAGAACAACTTATCTGCTATTTTTTGCAAAAAGAATAAAATAAGCTGGAATTTAACAGTTACCGAAAAAAAAAAAAAAGGAATTAAATTCATTTGAATGACTCTGTAGAAAATCTGCACCACATCTGAATCTTTAAAGTAAATATGATTTGCTGATTTATATATATAAAAAAGAAGTAAATATGATTTTCTGAATTGGTTGTGTCACTCATTGTAATCCTAGCATTCTCTTCACTAGCCAAAGTCTAATAAAAAGTAGGGTGTAAAGGTTAATATATCTATTTTTTTTAATGTATTTTTAATTTAGTTTTTTTCATTTGAAGCATTGTTTCCATATCTAGCAAATTTTGAGGTCAGTATAGTCTCATGTTGCTTCTCCATTATTGTTGTTTTACAATTAAAATGTTAATCAATCCGTCATCTATAAGTTTCTTTCTTCACATATAGCCTGCGAATATTCAACAATACATTCCTCTTTATGTTGGTCAAATACTTGTTGCTTTTCGTTTTCCTGCGCCAAATGATCAATACAGGGATCTCTTCTCTTTAATGAAAAGAAGATATGATTACCGGGTCTACCTCTATCTTGGTGGCTTCGGGTCTTAACTTCCAAGTCATAGGTCAAGGTTTCGAGACTGGTAGTGAGAAGCAATATATATATATATATATATATATAAAGATATGATTTTTCTTTTAGTCTCCCTTGTAAGTTTCTCTGAGTTTTGTTATTGTAAGATAACTGTTCATTTGAAATTCGATCTAGATCCCTTGTGTTATTTATTTATTTTTTAATATAATGTCTCTTATGTTTGGTTATATACTTATATCAATTGTCATTATAGGTTTGCATAACAAGACAAACGAGAACTAAACACATGTAATTTATATTAGGGTTGACACATATCTGGCTAATATGAAAGGCCTGGAATGCTATGTAGCATACATGTCAAAAAGTCTTGGTGAATCTTGTTAAAATTGCCTAGGCATGCTACTTGAGGTGATCAAATAATTTGCATGTCATATATAACATATCCATGAGCGTGTTGCATATTATTGTTTATCTGGTAATTTCCTAATATTTTCTCAATGTAAAAAATTTGCTTGCTACAAACATGGTTGGTCACTGTAAATATCATTTGTAACAAGTCTTAATTATTATTAATGCGGCCTTCAATTGCTAATCATGCTAAATTCCTATTGATTTCTTAATAAAAAAATCTGGGCTGGTCAACCTCTATGATGCCATGTACTTGTCCTACATATTATATGCGAACATTTTTTTTTTTTAACAAGGCAAGAAGGGTTAGAAGTTAGATTAGTAGATGCAGATAATCGAAGCTTGGCACTCCAAAGTCCACCGGAGGCACTAACCCACCGGACTATCGAGGCATCTGCATATCATATGCGGACTCGGTTATACATTTTTCAAGTACTTTGTTGAAAGATTGTGTTCTGATATCTTTCTTCTTTCCCTTTATCATGATTCATAAGAAGAGTGGAATAATATGAAGATTTGAATTTATTTTTCTAAATAATTGTAGTTTAAGTTGTATACTTACTCATGCTTAGTTACGTAACAAAAGTTGAATCTCAATGTAACTAGATTTGTGCTCACAATGTTGAGTATTTGTGTGTCTTTTGCTACTTTCTTTCCCTTTATTTGTTTGTCTATTGTCACTTTCTTTCCCTTTATTTTATTTTTTTGGGTCAAAAGGGGGAGTTGGGTAGAGTATATTGTATGCTTCACGAGCCAAGGTGTTTTCAAGTGTGATCTTTTTTCTTTTTCTTTTTTTTTTTTCTTTTTATCAAATCATTTATATTTTGTTTTGCAAAAGTATTTATTAACTTTAACTTGTACTTTATTATTATTATTTTTTGTTATTTTAGACCTTATATGTTGTTGGACAGATGTTCTGCCTTTTTTGTTATATTGATTTTCATAATTTCATTATTATATGGGTAAATGCTGCTTTAACAATAGCAGCAGCATTTCATCCCCTTCTTCTTTTTATTTGTTATGGGTTATTAATAGTTTTTCTTTGTTTTGTTTTGCTGGTATGCTGATAATGCTTATAACAATGTATCCTGTAAGCATTTATAATGTTCTTTTTTTTTTTTTCATAGTTGGTACTCAAACACACATGCCTCCATTGAGGCTTGAACCCTTGACCTCCCTTTGGGAAGTAAGGGCTTGATACCGCTAGGCCACTAACCCGTTGGTCATTTATAATGTTCCATTATAACAACCTTTCATCTGCTGTGTGGACATGCTGTTAATCATAGAAATTTAATTAAAATTTTGCTGGAATTTTGGCTTCAAACTAGTTCTGATGGTCTTAATACTAGATAAAAGGTTTGTTAGATTTCAATTTGATGGCTAGGTGACAATTCTTACATTAAATCCATGACTATATTCTGATTTGGTTTTTCACATGACTTCCGAGGAAACTAGGGTTTTCTAGTACATAGTTGCACTCTGGAAGTTGGAGCTTTTATTTGGGTTTGAGATGTATAGTCTTAATTACAAATGTATAGGTGACAATTCTCGTGTTCATAATTTCAATATAATTTTGTCATTTCAATTTTTTGATAAATTTATATAATTTTAATCAATATACTATGTTCAATTTTGGGGACTAAGAAAGTAGAACTAGATGGTTTTCTGAGTCATTAACTTGCAAGGTTTCCACCAGTTTGGCTTTAGGACATTGTGCTGACAATTCAAGTATTCTCTTTCTTTTCTGTCTTGTCTAATGATTTCCATGTCAATTGTCGTTTGTTTGATTATTCTAGTCCTTTCTCAAAAACGTTTTATAAATTCAAAAACATTATTTTGTTCTGACTACAAAAAATGTTATCTAATTTTTCCCCAAAAAAGGTCCTCCTTTTGAGTTTGTTGACAAATTCTCTTTATTTTCGGTTATATCAGATGCTATTGATTGTTCATTTTGTTCTTCTTTTGACTTTGTTGACAAATTCTCTCTTTATTTGTGGTTATATCAGATGCTATTGATTGGTTATTTACCCATGAGTCATGTCTCTCTTTCCTTTGCAACTGCATCTAAGTTGTATTAATTTTACCATGAAAACTGTTATGCATATTATATAATTTTAACCTTAATTAGTACACCTAACGACTAAGTGTTGACAATCCCTAACTCTGATTATCTTTTGGGTTGGTTTGGAAGCCCCAAGTTGAATTGCAGTTACCCATGTGTGATAATTTTGTGGTGTAGCCTGAAATCTTGTACCTTTATTTTAAGGGAACACTCTTTTGGTCCGATTGGTTTGGTTTTGTAAGTCCGCCCAACGTGCTGTAACTTGGCAATGTGAGAGGATTTCAATAGGTAACATAGTTGTAATAAGATAGTGGGGAAAAATGAATGCAAATAAGACAAAATGCAAGGTAAGTTCCACAAGCAGAGCGTGTTTCCTCCTTATTGAAGAGGTTACCCATAAATATTGCAAAAAATTAGCTGATCTGTGTTAGCTGATACCAAATCATGAATGTTGAATAACTTCTAAAACCAGTGAGATAAAACTATTTCAGGGTTCAAATGAGACAAATGTGGTTATTTAAGAAGCTAAGATAGGGATGACTTGTGGAAAGGATATGTTATCCGTGTAGAAGTCTTAATTTTGAAACTTTCTTTGAAGCATATTTCATAATGCTTATTTACTATTATTGTTATTTTAGTTAAATCATTGAAGCAAAAAGGTAAGACTATATCAAACCTTTTTTGTTCTCCATTTTTGGAGATCCAATCCATTTGGAGCTTTATCTGCTAAGTATATCATTCAGCATCATATGAAATTATAAATAGTTGTCCTTTCTTAATTCCTCTTTCATGCATTCAATTTAAAATGTGCAGAGTCTGGACATTCCCAGTTTCGTATGTTTGTGAAGATCCGTTAGGCGGAAAAGTTCTTTATAGAAGTGTTTGGGATAACGCCTTCTCTTGAGTTTATGTAATGTCCATCTTAGTGAACTTACATCTAATTATTCCCTCTGAATTGTTAGTTGCTTCTCCTCTTTGTGAACCGGCATTTACCTTTTTCGAATTTATTGTTGTTGTTGTTCTCCTTCTCCTTCTCCTTCTCCTTCTCCTTCTTCTTGTGTTAGTAGAAATTTAGCTAACAATTTGCTTATTCTACAGCCAGATAAGAAAGATGTGGTCGGTTTGCAGGAACAGGTAATTTTAGTGCCACTTTAATCTCAGAAGCATTTATATGTGGGAACTAATGGCTTAGAACCTTCAGGTTTTTGTTAGAAAAGTGATTGAGCTGCATGACAAGTATCTGGCATATGTAAATGACTGTTTTATGAATCATACCCTTTTTCACAAGGTTTGTTCTATAGAATTGCTACATGATAGTTTCCTACATGCCATATTTCGCATATTATCTCTCTTTTTTATATTTTTATTTCCTTTTTTTTTTCCCGCTAGGCACTCAAGGAGGCTTTTGAAGTCTTTTGTAACAAGGGTGTTTCTGGAAGCTCAAGTGCAGAACTACTGGCCACATTTTGTGATAATATTCTTAAGAAAGGTGGCAGTGAGAAATTGAGTGATGAAGCCATTGAGGAAACACTCGAGAAGGTATGTTACTCACTGTTTGTAGTATTCTGTTTGACATATTTGCAGGATGTAGAAAATTTCAATGGAACTTGCATATAATCTACAGGTAGTGAAGCTGCTTGCTTACATTAGCGATAAGGACCTATTCGGTGAATTCTATAGGTAAACTATCTAATTTTTTGGTTGGTCAATCTGGAATCGTTAGTTGGCTATAATTATTTGATGTTGCCATTGCCGACAGGAAAAAACTTGCTCGGCGTCTACTTTTTGATAAGAGTGCAAATGATGAGCATGAGAGAAGTATTTTGACAAAGCTGAAGCAACAATGCGGTGGTCAGTTCACCTCGAAGATGGAGGGAATGGTATCCGGCAAAAGACTCTCCTAGATTCTTGCGCAATGAGAATTTTTATTTTTATTTTTTATGGTACATCTGGGTTACTGATGAAGTTCCTTTTTCTTGCTTTCCTATCTTTTAGGTCACAGATCTGACATTGGCTAGGGAAAATCAAGCCAATTTTGAGGAGTATCTCAGCAATAATCCAAATACAAATCCTGGGATTGACTTGACTGTTACTGTCTTAACTACCGGTTTTTGGCCAAGTTACAAGTCTTTCGATCTGAACCTTCCAGCGGAGATGGTACTCTTCTAACCACTAAAATGTAAATTCCTCGTACTAATGTGAACTTGTGGAATGTTGAGTCTAATGTTTGAGAAAGCTTAACCATATTCTCTATTTAATGATTTCTGTTTCAGGTTAGGTGTGTCGAAGTTTTCAGAGAATTCTATCAAACAAAAACAAAACACAGAAAAATCACATGGATGTACTCATTGGGTACTTGTAACATCAATGGAAAATTTGAACCAAAAACGATAGAGCTGATTGTGACAACCTACCAGGTGTTTGTATATAACATTTATTTTAGTTTTTGTATGTTTTCGTGATTATCATTACAGAGGTTTGAGTTTTAGCAATTCTTCTCTATAGGCTTCTGCGCTGCTGTTATTTAATGCCGCAGATAGATTAAGTTATCAGGAAATCATGACTCAGTTAAACTTAACCGACGACGATGTTATTAGACTGCTTCATTCTCTGTCATGCGCCAAGTATAAGATCCTTAAAAAAGAACCGAACACCAAGACAATCTCTCCTACTGACGTCTTTGAGTTCAACTCCAAGTTCACTGACAAGATGCGGAGGATCAAGGTATTAAGATTCAATTTCAATCTCAAAATTGCTTTTTATTACCTTTCCATTTATTGATTTTATGAGGGACGAAAAATGGCTTTGTACTGCAGATTCCCCTCCCTCCTGTTGATGAGAAGAAAAAGGTAATTGAAGATGTTGACAAAGACAGACGGTATGCCATTGATGCTGCAATTGTTCGTATCATGAAGAGTCGCAAAGTTTTGGGCTATCAGCAGTTGGTCATGGAGTGCGTTGAGCAGTTGGGTCGCATGTTCAAGGTATATTGAAGCACTTTTCTCCATTTCTATCCTCAGCCCACTTGATTCCTCAGTTTTTACTTAATGGTGTTAATTAAAATGCAATTATGCAGCCCGACATTAAAGCAATCAAGAAGAGGCTTGAAGATCTAATCACTCGGGACTATCTAGAAAGAGACAAGGACAACCCGAACTTGTTCAGGTACTTGGCATGATTTGGCTGTTGATTGTCCGTCCAAAGGAATTCGTGACTCTATTACAGCTGCAAATAGCTCCAAAAGATGATATATCAATCTGCTGAATGGGTTCAGCACAAACTCTTGTAAATGCTTCTGCTCTTTGACTGCCTCTTTTGATGATTTCGTAGACCTGAGAGCTCAAGTATTCTTGTACATTTCCCTCTTGAAGCCAGGTGAGGATAATTTCTACAGATTGTTTGTGTGAGAAAAATATGTAATTTGATTTAGTTATGCTTTCCAGTATACAATGAGATCACCCAACTTTTTACCATCTTATTTCTGCCATCCTCTTGCATGACTGTTAACACTTGTATTTTAGTTAATTCAGATTATAGCATGTACCATTGTAAAAAATAAAAAAGAAAAAAAAATGTATTTTTCCCCCTGAATTGCTTTGTTTTATATGTTTCTGGGATATTTTATGGAAGTAATCTTTATCTCCTTTCTTTATCATCATGGCTTATTTAGTGAGCAAGTGTCGTGAAATGTTTATCATTCTCATGCTTGTACGGGAGATCTTTAAACACGTTTTGAATTAGCATGAAATCAATATATTTTATTTGCTTTTTCCTCTCGTTTTTGGTTGTTTGGGAAAACGAAATGATGTTTTTTCCTCTCGTTTTTGTATGCGCTAATATTTTATTTTAGCATCTGTTGGTCTAGAGAATTCATGTGTTGATTGTGTTGAGTGATATCTCTGTAGAATTTTGACACGAAATAATGCTCTCTTTTTCTTCAGTGCTGGTTACATTTTCTGAGTGATGAATGTGCATCCAAGTGTGATTATATAGAGAGTTGCATAACTACACAAATCTGGATAACTCGGCATCAAAATGTATTGTTACATATGTACCAAGCCTCTATGCCCTTGTAGCATATTACCATTGTAAAAATGGGGGAAAAAAATGTTTTTTTTTTTTTTTTCTTTTTCCTGAACACTTCTATTGATATATTCTCTTTTATTTTCCCTCTCATTTTTGCTTGTCTCTGGGGGGAGAACTGATCTTAATTTTACATTTCCTTCATCATTTCTTGAGTTTTACATGCATTATTGTGCATGCTCATTTTATATATAGAGAGAGAGATTTCATTTGGTGATGCATTGATTCCGCGTGGTTGTGTTGGGTAATATCTATTTAGAATTTTGACATGAAATAATGCTCTCTTCTTCGGCATCAAAATCTATTTTATAGATCATGAATTTTATAATAACAGAGACCTTGTAGCTTCTGATTTGATGTCATGTTTTGAGCATTATCTTCTACTTGTTTGGGATATCTCTGCAAGAGTTCAATGGTGTTTTTTTTTTTTTTTTGGGAATGTTAAGCTATAGA
>JAOTQH010000040.1:1430433-1444307 GCA_025631255.1 Cornus kousa
TCCATGTTTATTATGCGAGTGTATTCTTTGTTAGTATAAGAAGATTAATGTATTTGATTCGAGTTCGGAAAAGAAGATAGAAGGGATGAAAAGCCATGCTTGGATTTTTGATTGATCATGGAAAATTGCTCCAAACTCTAGGGCAAGTTTTTTTCCAACTTGGGAGACTGATGCAGGCGAATTTAAAATTTCTGCAAGTCGAATTTCTGTTTTTCAATAACTTTTCTATTTTGATTTTATTTTATATTTGGTAGTTAGCTAAAATAAGGCTCGGATTGGGGAGGAAGAAACTCTATATAAAGCCTTGTAATTGCTAGGGTTTACAGTTTAGTGAATAGATTATTATTTTTACAACAAATAAAGTTTGTTTTGCAATTCTTTGCAATTTATCCTTTTCTCTTGCTTTTGTTCTTTGTTTCGTTTCAATATTGCTATGAAAGACAATTTGATTGTCTCCTCTTGGTAAGGCAGCATCAGTTTATTGATGCAGGCAGAATTTCAAATTTCTGCAAGTGGAATTTGTGTTTTTCAGAAACTTTCTATATTTTGAGTAGTTTTATGATTTTCATCAGCTTTCCTTTTTTAGTAGTTTTATGCTTTTCAGCAGCTTTCCTGTTTTGGTTTTATTTTATATTTGGTAGTTAGCTAATATAAGGCTAGGATTGGG
Organism: Cornus kousa; assembly: GCA_025631255.1. Classification (NCBI taxonomy): domain Eukaryota; kingdom Viridiplantae; phylum Streptophyta; class Magnoliopsida; order Cornales; family Cornaceae; genus Cornus; species Cornus kousa. The sequence goes on from JAOTQH010000040.1 coordinate 1,431,101, forward strand.
GAGAAAGAAATTCTATATAAAGCCTTGTAATTGCTAGCGTTTACAGATTAGTGAATGGATTGTTATTTTTACAGCAAATAAAGGTTGGTTGTTTTTTTTTCCCCCTATAATTAGTGTCGTATAAATGAAAGAATAATTACAGATGCAAAGGGCATACCATCAGAATAAGGAAATCAGGTTATAAGCCCATTTCCAATATATAAAAAACACTGAACTAAAACGCCTAGTGTAACAAGTCTTGTAGTGAAACAATAGTGACATCAATAACTTCAAATAAGATGTGTCTAGCCACCTCTTGTGGAGTTCTTGGAGTTGTACCATGAAGTCAACCATTTATCTCATGCCATATACCCCTCAAGGCGGCCACAAATAGGCATTTGAGAAGCTTGTTAGAATGTTGTGTGAACCACCCCACCAAGTCCTTGAAATTGGAGATGTTAGAGAACTGAACTTCCCAACCCAGGACATCTCCGCCCTAGCAAACTTGCAGGTGACAAAGATATGATCCCTAGAATCACAATCTGTGTGACAATTAGTACATCTAGCAGCCAATTGGATACTTCTCTTCTTCAAGTTAATCAAAGTAGGAAGCAGTGTTGTTAAAGGTACGCCTAGGCTCGAGGATCAGGTTTAGCGGCTGTTGTCATCCGCTCGAGGCTTAGGTTTAGTGTTTGTTGTCATTCCAGGCTCACTGATATTTACTAGGCGCGCGCCTCGGTTGCGCGTCGTCCTGTTTGTGAGGTGCGCCTCACTGATATTTGTTTAAAAAAATATAATTGTTCTATTTCTTAAGCTAAAAAAGGTACTTTTGGCAACTTAAAAAACAAAAAAGAAAACCTAAGCATTCGATAGAAGGAGCTTGTACAAAAGAATAAAAAAATAAGAAAGTCCAAGAGTTAAAGTGTTAACCGGACAACGTTAGAATGAGATAGTGAGATGAAGCCCTAGTTGCAGAGACGAAGATGAAGCCCTAGTTGCAAAGACGAACGACGAAGCCACGTCAGTTCTTTCTTTCTGTTTTTTTTCTCTCTTCTCCTCTAGATCTCCCCTCTCTTCTCATCTTTGTTTACATCTCTCTCTTCGTCTAGTTCTCCTCTCTGTGTCTTTTTTTTTTTTTTGGTTGTTGTTAGCAAATATATATATTTTTTTGTTAACATATTTATTTATTTTTTTGCTTTGTTTTGCCATTTAAAAAAACTCATTTTGCTTTCCCTTTCAAGAAAACAAATTTATGCTCTGTTTTATGGTTGTTGGATGCTTGTATAGTTGATGGATTTACTTTTTTATATTTGATATTAATTTTTAGAATATTGACATGAATTATGAGATATGAATGTTATTATGGTAGTTTGAATTTTCAATTGTGCGCCTCACTTCACTCAGGCGCGCGTCTCGCCATGCGCCTCGCGCCTAGGCTCCAAAGGACCTCTAGCGCCTTGGTGCGACTTGGGCCTTTAATAACAATGTGCAAGACATGGCTGTTTCTCAGCAAATGGAACAAGAAACTCAAGAAAGGATGAACAACATCAGGATTTGAGCACCAATTTGAGTGAAACACATGCAGCAATTAAAACAGATAATTTCATGGCCAAACTAAGGAATTTAGGAATTAAAACCACTCCAAGCAACTCAAGGTATAGAGATCCCTACCCAAAGATGACAAAAATGAAGATGGGGATGAGGTGATGAAGTATTCTAACACCCAGCTCCTTTTTCTTCTTCCTTTCCCTTCCTTCTTCTCTCTTTCTCACAATAAAACCTCACCGGACCTCTCTTTCTCCCTCTATACTGTCTTCTTTTCCGTCTTCATTCAAGTGTGCATGTAATAGAAGAGAAGGCAGCTGGCAGTAACAGGTGTAAGGTTACACGTCTCTCTTGGGTTGTGATATAAGACCAGGTGTTAGGAAGACTCTTATGGCTTTGACACATGGCTGCCACCAAGACAGATTTCGGTTTAATTGCAACCTCTCCCCTACCAACTAAATAATCACACAAATGCCTCCAAATAAAGTCCCATAACTTCAACATATTATACTTTATTCACAGTAATGAACAATAAGCTTCACAAACTATACATATGTCTGTGCATATATTAGCAAAATACATATATGAAATTTAAGCAAAATAATTATTTTCACAGTCAATAAAGAGATTTGAAGCAAAATCACTAGAAGCCATTTAAGCTATAAAGAACCCTACCCAAGAGTGATGATACCATAAAGAAGAAATCCTAGAACTTTCGTCATGTTTCCCTTTCTTCCCTTCTCTTCCTCTGGTATTTCTCTTTCTTTTTTTTTTTTTGATTTATGCTGTAACAAAAGGAAGGCAACAACATATTTAAGGTTGTGCAGAGGGTTGTTACATAAGACCAGGCGTTAGAAAGACTCATACAGCTTTGACACATGGCAATTACCAAGTCAAATTTTGATTTAATTGCAACCTATCCCCTACCAACTAAATAATCATCACACAAATGCCTCCAAATAAAATCCAAAAACTTCAATATAACATACTTTATACCACATGATTAAGAGTCACTACGCACAATAAAGAGCCACTAGGCACGATTAAGAATCAGTAAACATGATTAGAAGGCCTAATTAAATCTTAAGAAATCACATTTTTTAAAATATGATTAGAAGGCCTAATTAAATCTTAAGATATCACATTTTTTTAAACCCAACCGTGTCCCTAAACAATGCCTTTAACGGCCTTCGTTTTTTCTACCGCAGAGGATCCAAACCCCTCCCTCTCGAGTCTATTCTAAGCTCGGGCACATCCGCTTTCTGTCGAACATATCAGTTGACCAATAGTGTCGAACATATCTACAAAGTGTTAAAAGAGTTGAATAGAGGAGCACTTCGTACAGTGGTCATGACGACGATTGTTATACGGTTATATGTGGGGGGACTGCAACAGCATTGAGTCATGTACACAATTGTTTCGCAGAACTCCAAATATCCTGAAATATAGAGTAGCACTGTAGAAAAAAGCTGAAACACGATAGTAAAAGTTCTTTAAAACAAAAGAATATGACTATTTCTTTGGTAGCCGACAGTTGCACCATGTCAAGCATCCAAACTTACATCAAACACTAATTGAACAAATGACAAACCAAAGCACTGTAACTTGCTGTGTACAAAACCAATCGTACCTTTATTGTCTTGACAAAATAAATCATGAATACTGTAAAATATAAAAATAAAAAGTAAAACAAATAACTGCAAGGTGTCTAGAAATAGAACATTGCTGCAGCTTCTGCAGGCCTAGTGAATGGGTATAGAAAATAGAATTACAACACATAATGTTACAAATAAAAGTGAGTGACCAAGTGAGCTCTATTATATTGATATTGACCCACTCTGATATTCCATAACAGCATTAACAGGGGCTTGTGTTTTCAGAATCATTTCTCTGTACTCATCTTCAGGATTCGAAAGAGCTACAATAGCACCTCCTGCCCCAATGGAAGCTTCGCCCTCATGTATAACAATGGTTCTGATCACAATATTAAGATCAAATGTTTGGTTATATGAGAAAAATCCAATGCAGCCAGAGTAGATGCCTCTCGGACAACTTTCAAGAGAATCAAGAAGTTCCATTGATCTCATCTTTGGTGCACCTGTCATCGATCCGCCTGGGAATGCTGCTCTGACACAATCAACTGCACTTAAACTTGATCTCTTTTTACCACGGATTGTGCTCACCATGGTGTGAACAGTTGCATATGATTCTATTTCCATGAGATGGGGCACGTGGACAGACCCAGGCTCACAGACACGACCAAGATCGTTCCTTAGAAGGTCGACAATCATCAAATTTTCAGCCTGATCCTTTTCACTGTTGAGAGAGAGAGACTTTCTAGTTATACAATAAGGAGCACTACAGATGATAACATCATTGACTATGAATACAAGCATTGTTTCTAAAGAATAAAGAGTTTCGCAAGTGGAATAAATAGAATTATGGTACACATATTCACCAGAAGTAGAAAACCAAAAGCAAAGTAAAAAAAAAAAAAAAAAGTTATCATCAATAAGACTTCAAGGATGACACCAAATAAAAAGACTATCATACCATCTATACCAGGGTACTGTTTGAATACATAAAAGTTATGGGGTTCTTAGAAAGATATTTAGTCAAAGTCGACATTCAGCAAATAATAGTTTTAGGTCAAACTTTTTAAGGGAAACGAAACCAGTTATAGTTGTTGATAAAACAACCGATTTATGTTACTAACCTGTATTGTTGATAAAACGAAACCTTTTTCTTTCAGTAGTTACTAACCTGTATTGTAACTGCAATTTGAGCAGCTCATCTTCCTCTGGCGTAGAACCACGAGCGACGGTGCCCTTTATGGGCTTTGCTTCCAAAATACCATTTCTATCCAATCGTAGGAATCTCTCAGGTGAAGAGCAACAGATGCACAGGTCTTCCTTTGAAAAATTAAGCCAGGCCGCATATGGTGCCGGATTCGTTTCTCTAAGGTTAAGGTAGAGTCCCAGAGTATCCATCTCCCCAATTCTCTTTCTCAATTGAGTTGTAAGACACAACTCATAGCTTTCTCCATCTTTGATGAACTTCTGACACGTCTCAACATCTTTCATGTACTGGTCTCTAGATTTCTCAACTAGAAAGCCTGCTTTAGATGGGACATCTACAGCAGGCTGTGATGTACGAGTAATTGAAGTTTTTGTGGCAGAAGCATTTAAGCTGAGAAGCTTCTGCTCTACATCATCCAGCCATTCTGTCCCAGTGGTGCTTTGATCATGCACCGACATAATATAAACATCATGAAATTGATGATCTATCACAACAAAATTATCTGAAAAGAAAAAAGAAGCATCCGGTGTCCTTGATTTGTGACGATTATCTGCCACACCACATTCAACTTTAAGGCCATACCTACATGACAGAAACACCAACATTAGACTAATATAAAATTTCAGTTTTTTTAGGAAAAAAGTGTGTGAGGGGAGGGGGGGAGAGAGAGAGACTTCCTACTACTACCAATCCTACTGTGACCACTACTCCCCCTACTTATTGAAAACATCAGTTTATTACACTAGTATTTTAAACTAAAAAGAAGAAGCTTAATTTTCTGTAACTATTTAAAACCCATTATCATGCTTCCAAAATGTTAACTAAAAGAGGTGTGCATGTTGGTGTCTCGTACCCCTCATGGATGCCAAAATGTCTAGGCATGCCTTATAAGGATCAAAGTTTGGCATGAAATGAACCCCCCAAACTCTTACTCCCCTTCTCCCCAAAATAATAATAATAAACAACAATAAATAAATAACAAATAAGAATAAATAAATAAATTTAAATCACCCATGCTACCTCGAAAGGAACTAAATAAAATAATAATAATTATTATTATTATTTGAATGAAGATGAATTCATAATATGAAAGTATTTTTTTTATTGGAAAAGATCCAAACAGATAATCAATGAATTAAAACCCAACAGTGATGAAGATGTTATAACTTTTTTTTGATAAGTAATAATAAATTAAAAAAGGCGTTCAATAGGGGAACGCATCCCAAAGACATAAGAGAAACCGGGAACTAAGGCCCCAAGGAATCCAAAAAAGAAATTAAATCATCAGAAGAGGAACAAGAATTTCTGTTCACATAACTGAAGAGAGAACGAATAATAAAAAGTTTCAGTGTCGTTGTAGATGACTCCTTTCCTTCAAACATTCTACTATTTCTCTCCCTCCAAATGCACCACCAAATGCAATGTGGTACAGATCTCCAATAATCACGAACACTCCTACTCACATGGCAACCTCTCCAAGCATGAATCAGCTCCTAAGGGCTTTTTATTTAGGATGGGGAAAAAAAGGTAAGCAAAAAATTAGTTTTCTTGGTTGTAGGAGCGACAAGCTACTCACTCACATGAACTTTGTAAATAGTGGATCATGTGATTCCTGTTTGATTTGCATTTATATTTATTAAATCTCTTCACAATACAATATTTACCTAGCAATTTGTAATGAAGAGGGTTAGATCAAATAGAATATTAATATCTGAATATCGGATCATATAATCTCAACAACTATGTTCTATACAGTTTTTTCATTGTTATTTCTTATTTTTTTCAATTGGAAGTAGGCAGATTTGATAAATATATACTTTTTTAATAATGATAGATCCGAAAGGTGTGTTGAAATATATACTGGTATATCCTGTCCCAATAATTAACTTAAACACCCCGTGCAAGTGTGCAACATCATCATTATTTCCAAGTTTCCTGCTAAGGTTAATCAACAATATCTTCTAATCAGATTGATCACGAGCGCGAGGGAGAGCAAATTGACCGGGCTTTATTGAAGAATGTTTTAGATATATTTGTTGAGATCGGAATGGGGCAAATGGATTATTATGAGAATGACTTTGAAGCGGCTCTGCTCGAAGATACTGCTGCTTACTATTCTAGGAAGGCTTCAAACTGGATCTTGGAAGATTCTTGTCCGGATTATATGTTGAAAGTAAGCATCTACATTTTTTTTTTTTAGTCTCATTAGCTTAAGAAACATCTTTTTGATAATTTTAGATGATTTCTGAGCATATTTTTGAAACTCCAGGCTGAGGAATGTTTGAGAAGAGAGAAGGACAGGGTTTCTCATTATCTGCATTCTAGTAGCGAGCTAAAGTTGCTGGAGGTTTGTTCTGTCTCTCATAATAATCATTAATTTATTAGAAATCTAACTTCATTTTCAGGTAGTTATAAAGATTGGAGGATGTCATTGCATATTGAACTAATTTGCCTGTCATTTTTTATCAGTGAATTTTATGATTTTTTTCTTATGTTAAAATCAGTATTGGATAATCCATGTTGTTATCATTCCTCTCTCATTTGTTTCTGTAGAAAGTTCAACATGAGTTGTTGTCCGTCTATGCAACCCAATTGCTTGAAAAAGAGCACTCTGGATGTCATGCATTGCTTAGAGATGACAAGGTACTCACTCGGATCACGTGATATTCAAGCGTTTGTGTTTATTTAATTGCAAATAAGTAAAGTTTATTGCTGGTTTCGTTTATTTGGTTTTAGGTGGATGACTTGTCAAGGATGTATAGGCTCTTTTCTAAAATACCTCGAGGTTTAGAGCCTGTTTCTAGTACATTTAAGCAGGTTTGTAGTCTAAATTGCAGTTCATTTGATGAATAGGGAACCTTTAGTATGTGCGTCCCTTTGTTATTATTTCTTTCTTCCTCTATTTGTTTTAAATTATATCCTGGTGTTCCTTAATGTAGCATGTTACAGCCGAAGGTACAACATTGGTTAAACAAGCTGAAGATGCAGCAAGCAACAAAAAGGTCTGTATCTTGATTGTTCCATATCAGATCCCATAGTCTTCTGCTAAGGTGCAGTTAGTCGCACTGATATTGGAATGTCACTTTGTTGGGCTTGGGGCAGGTTACAACAATTTATCTTCTATTTTGTGTGAATGAAGTGAATAAACTGGAATTTAATTAATTAAATGGCTATGATGTAGATTATCCATACCACATGTGCAACTTTAAAGTGAATGTAATGAATGTAATTGTTTGATGTAGTTGTGTAGCTCATTGCAATTTTAGTTGTCTATTCTAACATTTTCTTCACTGGCCAAAATCCTGTGTATACAGTGAATTTACCTGTTTCTTATGTATTCTTAATTAGGTATTTTCTATATGAAACATTGATTTGGTACGTGTGTTGATATATTCATACCCTGAGGTTCTTTGTGCACTTATAGAGTCTTGATATAAATTTACAATACATTACTTAATATCCATGGAAGCAAAGAGGTGTGACTTTTTTTTATCAAAATTTATTTCTTCTTCTTCTTCCTCTTCTTCTTACCAATAATTAATTGTATGTCAAAAATTATTATTTTGCATGATATTCCCAATTGGGTATGATTATAAAAAATTATTAATTCGCATGATATTCCCATTTTGGTTTGTTCATAATGCAATAAAGTTTCTTATAGTTAACCAAGCTTTTTTTTTTTGATAGATATTATAGTTAACCAAGCTTTTGGGATAATGTTTTCTTGATTTTTTTTTTATTATGCATTTCCATCTTACTGAATTTGCGTCGATTAATTTTTTTGTTTTTTTCCTGTGGTTGATTGGTTTCCCTATTAGTGAACTTGCATATATCTTTTGCAAATATGTTGTGCCTGTTTATTGCTTACAAAGGTTGTGCTTTTCATTTACAAAATTTTGTTCTTTGAGAAGAACATATATCCTTATGCATGACTTAGCAGCAACCTATTTGATTTCTTTAACTGGTTCTCATGCTAAGAACTTATTTTCTTACAGGCAGATAAAAAGGATGTGGTTGGTTTGCAGGAACAGGTAATTTTATAATACTTTAGTTTCATAATTTGGCAGTACATTTCATGTGCGGGAACTAACTAACTGTGGGAACTTCAGGTTTTCGTTAGAAAAGTAATTGAGCTACATGACAAGTACCTGACATACGTAAATGACTGTTTTATGAATCATACCCTTTTCCACAAGGTTTGAACTACTGACTTACAGCATGATTGAGTTATTCCATCTTATAATTCTTCCATTTAGAATATCTCGTGTTTTCTTCTAGGCACTCAAGGAGGCTTTTGAAGTCTTCTGCAACAAGGGTGTCGCTGGAAGTTCGAGTTCAGAACTACTAGCTACATTTTGTGATAATATTCTTAAAAAAGGCGGAAGTGAGAAATTGAGTGATGAAGCCATTGAGGAGACACTTGAAAAGGTGTGCTGCTCACTCTTTTTTGTATTCCAATTGACCTATTTGCAAGATGTCGAAAGTTGCAATTAATGTATATTTAATCTTCAGGTTGTGAAGCTGCTTGCCTACATTTGCGATAAAGATCTTTTTGCTGAATTCTATAGGTAGATTATCTAATTTTTTTGGTTAGTGTATTGTGAGTCATTATGGAATGCAATTATTGTATCATTCGATTCATTCATAGATAATTCAATTGATGTTCCAATTGGTGGCAGAAAAAAACTTGCTCGGCGGTTACTCTGGGACAAGAGTGCCAATGATGAGCATGAGAGAAGTATTCTGACAAAGTTGAAGCAGCAATGCGGTGGTCAGTTCACGTCAAAGATGGAGGGAATGGTAAGTTGTCCTGGATGATGATGTTTGTATGGACACTTTGGATAATTATGAATATTCTTTTATTGCTTTGCTATCTTATAGGTCACAGATCTGACATTGGCACGAGAAAATCAATCGAACTTCGAGGAATATCTCAGCAATAACGCCAATGCGAATCCCGGGATTGACTTGACTGTTACTGTCCTGACCACTGGATTTTGGCCTAGTTACAAGTCATTCGATCTGAACCTCCCAGAAGAGATGGTATACTTTTAGAATTTTATATTCTGAGGCCTTTAAAATCCAGAACTCCTCCTGCTAATGTGAACTTGTGGAGTTTATGTTTAATAGAACACTCATCCATACTGAATCAATATTGCTTTTCTCTAGGTCAAGTGCGTCGAAGTTTTCAAAGAATTCTATCAAACAAAAACAAAGCACAGAAAACTTACATGGATATTTTCATTGGGTAGTTGCAACATCAATGGAAAATTCGACTCCAAAACTATTGAGATGATTGTGACAACCTACCAGGTTAGTCATTCATGAAAGTTTATTTTTCTCAATTCTAATGACACAAACTTGGAGTCTTGACATTTTCTTTCTGTAGGCTTCCGTTCTTCTGTTATTCAATGGATCGGATAGACTGAGTTATCAGGAAATCGTGACTCAGTTGAACTTAACCGATGATGACGTTGTTAGATTGCTCCATTCACTGTCATGTGCCAAGTATAAGATTCTTAACAAAGAGCCGAACAATAAAACAATCTCTCCCACGGATTACTTTGAGTTTAACTCCAAATTCACCGACAAGATGCGAAGGATCAAGGTATTGGGTTTATTTTCCAGCTGTGTTAGTTTTCCTTCTTTTTCTACTGATATTATGTATGATGAAAATCCGTTTCCCCATGCAGATTCCCCTCCCTCCCGTGGATGAGAAGAAAAAGGTAATTGAAGACGTTGACAAGGACAGACGGTATGCCATTGATGCTTGTATCGTGCGCATCATGAAGAGTCGCAAAGTTCTGGGCCACCAACAGTTGGTTATGGAGTGCGTCGAGCAGTTGAGTCGGATGTTCAAGGTACGTAACTAGGAGCACTTCATTTTCTCAATTTTATCACGCTCAGCCGTAGTTTTCCTCATTTTTAACCTAACGGATTAAAATCCATCCACAGCCTGATTTTAAAGCAATCAAGAAGAGGATTGAAGATCTAATCACCCGAGACTATCTAGAAAGAGACAAGGACAATCCGAACATGTTTAGGTATTTGGCATGATTTGGCAAGCTGATAACCCAGGTGAATTTGTTACTGCAATGCTACCGGGCAATTAGCTCGCTCAAAAAATCTGACGACGGTGGAAGCCCGAGCACAAAGCACCAATTATTCCGTCGTGGGAGCTTTTGATAATTTGTATATTTTGCCCTCAAGTCAGGTGAGGATTATTACTACATATTCCATTCATGTTGAAAAAAAAAAAGCAAAAAGAAAAAAAAATTGTAATTAGTTTTCAGTTTGTGTTTCAATTCCTCCTGGATAACTCTGTTGACGCTGGTATTTTAGTTAATTTTCAGAGTACCTGTTTTAGTTCAGTTTAGTTTTGAACTTTATGGGGTTTTTTTTTTTTTTTTTTTTTTTAAAAAAAAATTAAAAAATTTTAAAAAAACTTTTTTTTTTTTTTTTTTTTTTTTTTTTTTTTTTTTTTTTTTTTTTTTTTTTAAGAGAAACATGATTTACCAAGTCGGTCTACAAGTGGTATAAAATGATTATTATTTTCATGCTTTATGTTTGAAAATTTTAGTTACATTTTTTAATGTCAAGACTTGGCCTCAAAGGAGCAACAATGTCCTACGTAATGATGTTTAGATTTATTTCTGTTTTTATTTTTAGAGCATTCCTTTCTTTATATATATTTGCCCTCAATTTCTTTTCCAATTTGTGGATGTGGATACGAATTTTTAATGATTTCTTTTTATTATTATTGTTTTTAATAATAGACAACCACATGTGATATTTATTATATACAGCAGCAGTTTTTTTCCCTCTTTGCGGAAAAGAATATTCAGCCAAATCAGCATCGACTTGAAACGGTCATATCTTTCTCATTAAATTAGGTCAAATATATGTTCAAATTGTAGGGCCTGAAGTCCCATTTTCAATAGTACAGTCCCATTCATGAAATTCCAACCACATGTAGCATGGTCATGAAATCCCAATCACACTCGAAAGTTATGGTTATTTAACAGGTGGTGTGGTCATGAAAAAAAATCTCTTAATCCGAGTTTGCCTACTTGTGGGGGTACCAGTCACTAAACTTTATAGCATGTTTTTAATTGGTAGAGATGAGTGGAATAATTATTATTATTATTTATTTTTTCTCTTAATTGGTACTCATGCACATGTCTCCATTGAGGCTTGAACCTCTGGAGGTAAGAGCCTAGAACCGTCAAAAAATTAATAGATGGGAGAGAAGAAAGGATGACTGATACATCAGAAGAGATTCAGTGTTTTTTCTTTTTGTTCGGTTGAATTGAAGAAAATGGAAAAAACTAATAATTTAATTTGATCTATAGGATAAAAAGAAAAATAAATTTTTAAGTTGTTTTTACCATTAAACCCATCTCTTTATTTATGGGATTTATTAAATATTTATGAAGAGTGATGCAGTAATTTAAAGCTTGTCTTCTCTCCTATCTTCCTCTGGATCAAAATTTGTGAAATAAGAAGGATGACTTATCCTTCCTACTATCATTTCTTTCCTTATATCATTTCGACTAGAAATTTATTCATTTCTTCCTATTTTCCTTCAACCCCCTCTTCTTTCCTTCCTACCAAATATTAGGGCGTGAGTAAGAGCCCGGTTTGCTTTGTTTTTTGTTCATGATTCAGGTCCTATGGATCCGGGTTGTGACTGAAGTTTGAATATATAGGTTTACTTTGAAAAAAAAAAAAATTATTTGTTTTATTTTTATATATATAGAGAGAGCTTCAGGTTGTAATTTCAGAAAATAATTTGCAGAAAAGAATCATTATATTATTTATCGTTTTGTAATATATATATTTTTTCCTTCCCTAAAGATTGTATAACGTCAGATCATTTTAACCATTTTGATCTTACATGAGTCATGACTGATACATGATCAAGCAATTTGGACCGTCCAATTGTCAACGGGGCTGATTGGTTTATTGTAACTCATGGGCCTTGGGCTCAAGGTTCATTCTCGCTTGAGGTGAGCCCATTCTGGTGTGCCAAAAAGTTAGAACAGCGATTCTAGAATTTTAAAAAGAGATATTTCGGTGAAACGCCGACAAAACTTCTAGCGATCAAATTTAGAATCCAACGAAGTTTTTGAAACTAGATTTCAATGAGATTTTCGATGAAGATTCTAACAATCAAACTTGGATTCTGGCAATCGGAATGAAAATTCCCCGACCAAGACAAAATTAAGAATACCAAATTGGTTACATTTTCAACTTATACTTTTTATATTCATAGCTTTCATTATACGTAGTATATTATTTATTCAAAAGTTATTTTCGAAGGAAAAGTTCTTTAAAATTATTTAAAGCTGGAAATTATGTTTTGAGTTTACATTTTAATTTCTCAAATTAAATTTTATTATGAATATAAGATGAAGATAGAGTACATGAGTTGGCTGGAGTTGTATTATGATGTCATCTTTTTTTCTCAATTTATTTCTTTCTTTTTCATTTTTTTTTTTTTTAAATTTTCAATATTTCTCCTATAAATTTATTTACTTCACCAACCTGTCATTTAAAGAATGTTGGGTGGAGAAATCAATTTATTCTTTAGGAGTCATGCCTCATTTATGGCCAAACTCATTAAAAGGAACCCCATTTTACCTTTCTAAAACGTGTTATATGTTGAAAATCTGTACTTATACATTAATTTTTTATTTTATTTATGGGTTAAATGCTCTAAAGCTCTCTCATATTTGCCTTTATTGTTCATATATTAAAATAGTGGAAAAAAATGCCTAAACCTCTCCTCGGTTTGGTTAACTTTGCCTTTGACACCCTATTTCGTTAATTAACTGTTAAAAAATCAAAAGTCAACAAATCAACAAATTAAAAAAATATAATG
>JAOTQH010000040.1:1444407-1455446 GCA_025631255.1 Cornus kousa
TATTCCTTTGTTACTTTCAAATATATGTACTCATTGTCTCATTGATAAGTCATCTATTGGCCCATGGTCCCAAAAAAAAAAAAATAATAATAATAAAATAAATCACTATAATGTTTAGAAAATCCCAATTTGTAGAACCAGTATGATATTTTACGAATTGGATCAGTTCGGATTAAAGCTTCCCATGGATTAGATTAATTTTAATTTTCATTCATCCGTAGGGATCGAATTGGAATGAGTTAATAATAATGATCATTTGTTGCTTATTCCTTTGTTACTTTCAAATATATGTACTCATTGTCTCATTGATAAGTCATCTATTGGCCCATGGTCCCAAAAAATAAAATAAATAAATAAATAAATAAATCACTATAATGTTTAGAAAATCCCAATTTGTAAAACCAGTATGATATTTTACGAATTGGATCAGTTCGGATTAAAGCTTCCCATGAATTAGATTGGTTTTAATTTTCATCCATCCGTAGGGATCGAATTGGTTTAGGTTTAATGTATACACCTATCCAATCCATGGTCATCCGACTCACCCGTAAACCTAAACACGTGTTGGACAGAAAAAAGACAGTACATGAAGGGGGTGTGTCCCAGGATTTAAAGTTACTCCATGAATAGATGCAGGTGACTAGCATATTTTTAAGAAAGTAGCTTGTTAACATTCAATACAAAGAAGATAGTTTTTATCACTTAGGACCATTTTTAGAGAATCCATCAACAGATTCACAAGCTAAGTTTGCTTTAAACACGAGAAATCCGAGCTTAATTTCTAGACCATAAAACCAATTTTCTTCTGAGTGGGAATAAAATGATTCAGCATTTTTCTCTTCTTCTTACCATTCTTTATGAGAATCAAACATGGTGTCCACAAAATATCAAAAGGAATTCACATATTTGAGTACTGATTGGAACAAATCAAAACACTACCAATATTAAGTTTGATACAGTATATGAAATGAATCCCATTTGCTATAGCATGGAAATGATTCACTTCTGATCACTTCGTCTTTCATCATCATTGTTGCATAGTTTGTGGAATGATTCTACTTCACAACACTATCTTTCTTTTTTAACACAACGGACCGGTTGTTTATCTCTGTGAAAATGAACATCTAAACACCTTCAAGCCTAATTCTTGATTGTAAATTCAGTAAGTATTGAAGAACAGTAAAATTAGGTTATGTATTTATATATATAATACATTTTTCTCTCTTTCCCTGGGGAATATGATGTGGGTGGAGTAGTCATTCTAAGATCATCGAATTTTCTGCTCAAATATGTCATCTTTGCTGGAATATTTCCACTTAACTAATTGCATCACCATTCCCTTTTCTGTTAGATCTTGGACTATGTCAACTTTAAAACATTATTTTTATTTCTTAGTGAAACTAATAGTAGTAGTCCTCTGTCAATCATTATAAACCAGCTAATTATTTCCTCTGTGGCATCAGGACTCATACCTTTGATTTGTGTTTGGTGCTCTTTGTTTTGGCACTCACTTGTCATTTCAACTTGGAATCATCAAAAACACATCACAACTTGCTAGTGCTTCTCTCACACTCACGCCAATAATATGAGCAACTTAGAAATAATATGCATACAATTTGTGGGCTCTCCTTTCTCCGTCCACTGAGAAAAAAGCTCTCCCCCCCCCCCCCATAAACAATGGAATTCCCCACTTCACTGCATGCTTCTTTTGTTGTTGAGATTCTGAGAGAGAGAGAGAGAACAGTAAAAGTGACATCTTCTTCTATATGATGGTTAGTTTAGAGAGCTATTGTTTTTAAACAAAGTTCTCGCAAGCACACACATTCAACAGCAAAAGTTTATGAACATAAGACCCCACAACCTTCCATTAATTTAATAGAGACTTGCACAAATTGAACTACACAAACACTACTGTCCATCTATAATCCACCTCTCCAAATATTTAATAATAAACAACCCTGTCCACTACTTGTGTTTGCTTTATTCTACATCCATGACCTAAGCTAGAGCTTTAATAGTAACATTTTGTTCTATCCTTTTTCATGAAGTCTGAATCTTGGCAAATTCCAACGTTTTCTTGCCTTGCAGCTTGTTAGTCACGTAGTGCTTGCTGTACTCTCCATGGTTGTATCTTCTGTACTTGCAAGGATTGTTCTGATCTACCATTTCCGGCATTGGTCCAATCTCAACTTCGTAGCTGGGAGCGTAGAATGTCACAATTGAGAGTCTGTCTTTTTCCATGTGAGTCACTGCTCTATGTTCCACACTTTTGTAGCGCCCGTTTGTCAAAACCTGTTATATAAAAAAATAAAAAAAATAAGAAAAATTCATAATGTCTATCATAAAAGAATTGTTGAGGAATTTAGAGGTTGAATTAACTTACTTCAATGGTGTCTCCAATGTTGATGACAAGTGCATTAGGGATTGGCTGAATGGACACCCATCCGTTGTCTTTAAGTATTTGAAGGCCTACTGTGCTACCCTTCCCTTGCTGCAACACTGTGAGGGCACTTCCATCAGAATGGGGGCTTAGACCTAAAACAAGGTCAGGTCTAGGGCATGGTGGGTAGTAGTTCATCCTCACTGCTTGCACTGCCTCCCCAAACATCTCTTCAAACATGTCCTGTTTTAAGTCAAGGCTTGTAGCTATAAATTTTAGCAACTTTTGACATAGTTTTCTTATCTCACTTGAGTATTCCTCTATGGTGTCACTGCAATGGGAAACAAAAACAATATTAAAATAAAATAAAGTTTGTGACATATGCATGGGAACCATTTTTTTAGTATGGTGGAGTGTGGACCTAGAGAAATTACCTGAACTTGACTGGCTTTGTTGGCCACAGCTTTGGGTCCCTAATGAAGTGAGGCTCAACTCCAAGTGCAAACATGTTGCACCAGTCTAGCTTCTGCTCCTCCGAGAACACGAAAGCCTGACCGTACCCCTGAACAGTCCCCGGTAACATTGGATACTTCTTTTTCTCCTCCAGAGGTAGCATGAAGAACTCCATGGCCACCTTCTCAATGCTCTCCAGCAAAACCAGATCAATCCCGTGATTAATCACCTACCATATTAACTTAAAACATTAGTTTCCAAGCCCATAGTTCAGAAACTATCTTAATAAAATGGACATATTTATATGTACACATACCTGAAAAAAACCCCACTCCTTGCAGGAAGTGGAGAGCTTCAAGATTTCACCATGGAACTCATCTTTGCTGCCTTTGACAAGCTTTGAGACATCGATAACCGGAATGTTGCTAGAAGAAGAGGATATAGTGAGTGTTGGCCTTTCAGCCACATCGCGCACGAATCTTTGAGGAATGGCCACTGATTTGGCCTTCCTCAATTCTTGGACGTCGTCGATTTGGCCAACTTTGATAGGAGAAAGGGGTGCTGGAGCCATGGAAACAGAATTTGGAGGTAAGTGATTGACAGAATGTTGAGGAACTCTGCTTGGTAGCTCTGCCTTTGGACATGGGACTGTATTTATAGAGGGAAGAAAAGTAAGTGTGAAGTCATCATGCACATTATTGTGTGTCTTCAATGTGTGTGGGGGCCTAATAATGCACTCACATAAAATTCAGCCCAACAGTCAATGAATTACCGAGCAGTTGTATTTATCTAGTAAATAATACAACACAAGAAAGCTTAAGTAATTCATTAAAAGAATTATATTACTAATATAAAAGAAACTTGTATTTGACTGATAGAGGAGCAAAAGAAACTTGTACTGAGCAATAGAATAGCAGTTGTATTTATTTGGTAATTAATAAATTTAATACAATACACCTACTGTAATTAATTCATTAAAATAAAAGTATAACTAATAGGAAATAAACTTGTATTGAATAATAGAATAACATTTGTATTTATTAGATAATTAATAGAATACACAAATCATAAGTAATTCATTAAACATATATATATAACTAATATAAATCAACCTTATATTGACCAAGTATTTAATTGGTAATCAATAGAATACACAAAGTATAATTAATTCATTAAAAGAAATAAATAACTTATATAAAAAAAATTATATTGACCAATAGAAGAACCGAATTATTTGGTAATTAATACAATACACGAAGCATAATTAATCCATTAAAAGCAAAATATCACTAATATAATAAGAAAGATATAACTAATATAATGAAATATGGGCGGCGACTACCTTAATTGCCTTATGATTGAGCCACCTTTGAACACCAAATAATGACATTTAATTTTCAGCTTGGCACGCACTTGGCATATATATGTCGTGCATACGCATATATATTCTTGGAATATGATTCAGGGAAAGCCAAAAATTATATGTTTGGAGGACCAACTAGTCATAAGCAACCCCAAAATTTCCATGTCTCAAAACCTCACCAACTTCTAAGAATTTTACACAAAAACTGGGTGAAATATTGTGTTTAAGTAGTAAATAGATTTTGTTAGAATTAACACTATGTTTTTATAACAATTATATCATGTTTGTGTGGATTTATATATTTGTATGTATCCCATCATATGCATGGAATGTGTGCATAGCTTCTTCTTTTTTTTTTCTCTCATGTGTGCATAGCTTGAGTGGGGAGGAAGATTGAGAAAGAAAGTGGAATTAAATAGGGGGTAATAGTATTAGTACATAATATGGTTGTGTCTCTTTGTGACAGAACTAAAATGGTAGTAGTAGGGGTCCATATTCAATTGCAAGTAGATGTCTCTGTTTCTAATTAACACTAATGTTCACAACTACTATATGAATGTGTTTGTGTGGGGGTGTATATATATATATCTGTTTGTATGTATCTATCTCATCATATGCATGGAATTTGTGCATAACTTGAGTGGGGAAGGGAAATTGAGAAAGAAAGTGGAATCAAATGGGGGTGGTACTAGTATTAGTACATACTATGGTTGTCACATAAGTAATGGTAGTAGTAGGGGCCATATTCAATTGCGAGTAGATGTCTCCATTTCTACAGACCAGACCTAGTGTGTTGTCATCATCCCTTTGTCCTCCCTCCCCTTTTCCACATTTGGTAAGAGCTCTTAAACACCATTAAAATTAAAAGTAACAAATGAAAAATAAAAAATCTATGACAAACTTGAGACTTTAAGAAAAGCAATTGACCTCTGTTGCTCAAAAAGTGGTTCTGAGAACACCCCTTTTGGCAGGCCACTCTTAGAAACTTTCCAAACCCTCTTTAACACCACCACTCTAGTCTCTTGGGGATTCATGGCAGCATCATAATTCCCCTTCTCTAAGAGCTTTTTTACCTTCAGTTCCTTACTAATTAGCAATTACTTACTAAACTAAGCAAAATTTTAGCATTAAGTAGCTTTTTACCTAATTTGAATCGAAGTTAAAATCGTAACTTAGTGTTAGAGCATTCAAGCCTCCATGGGATAAAATAGGTGTGTGAATTTATTGTCAGGGTAATTTATATATATATATATATATATATGCATGTTGAAACATGTTACTGTGACTTGAAACATTTGATTGGACATTATTATATTATATTGTCCTACGAAGGAGACACTGCTTTGAAAATGAAATTATAACTAAATAATTTGGACAATGGCATGGGACAAAGGAAGTTGTTGGCATAAAATGGTATCAAAATAAAGACAAAGCAAACAAGTCCAATGTAGGCATGAGAAACTTATCTTAAGTTTCAGGTCATAATTCAATAGTGGTTAAAGTTGCACTGAGAATGGACACCGAAGACTGAAAAAGAAGGTAGGAGAGAGAGGGATCCAATTTCCCTCCAAAACAAACAAGTTCAATGTACGCATGGGAAAAAGTTTCAGGTCACAATTCAATTGTAAGTTAAAGTTGCATTGAGAATGGTTAATGGACGGACAACAAGGACTGAAAAAGAAAAGGCAGGAGAGAGACTGAGAGAGGAGTCCAAAATCCCCCCTATTCAAAAAGTCCCTCTCATTCCCAAAATTGTAATAAGGACAGATAGATACAACTTAAAGAGTGTGTGATCTAATTGTCCCCTCAAATAACCAAACTTGAACAATAATATTTAATAATATTTATGTATGTGTGTGAATATATGTGTGTGTAAATATAGTATCAACTTTAATTTTTATATAGAAAATAACTATTAAGTATCTAGGATTTAGTAGCATAAATAGAGTGTTACAAAAAATTTGAGGGGGTCAACTTTAATTTTTATGTAAAACATTACCATAAATAATTTTATAATAAGGTTTTGCAAAAAAATTGCGAGGGACATGGTGGAGGTTTTTTTTTTTTTTTGTCAAGGGTCATTTTGGTCAAATCAAAGGACTTGCAAAAGGTTAATATTGTGTTTTTATTATTTAAATGGGTCAATTCAAAAGTCTAAGGGCAATTACGTACTCTTACCATGGTTGGAGTGTCGTTGTTCAAGTTTGCAAACTTAAAGGGACAGTTGGATCACACTCTCTCTAAATTGTATCTACCTAACTTTATTGCAAACCTGAGGAAGTGTGAGTGCAAATTACCCTAAATTATATTTGCGAGTTAGTGATTTGAATTTAAAATTTGAAAAAAATTAATTTAAATTTAAAACTAATTTTTTTCTTTATAATTTTAAATTGAAAATACCGATTCAGCACAATAATATTTTAATAAAATTAAGTGATATATAAAGTATGATGGACGACGATTCAGCAAAAGTAAATACTAAAATAAGAAAAATAATTTTTAAATTTACTCAAACTTATACAATGGTTTTTATTCTTTTGACGCAATTGATAGGATGAGGATCTACACTTATTTTTTTATTTTTTCTTTTTCATAACAAGAAATTTACTTATACACCCACATGACTTAACCCTCATACCATATACATTGAAAAAAAAAAAAATGTCTTTATGTTACACTGCGTTGGTACATACTTAAATTTACCCATTATAATTTATATATAATGGAATAAAAAGGTCATCGGTCAAAGTTATTGGCTAAATCTCACTTCTCTCAAAAACAAAAAACAATAGTGTGTCAGTGTGTGGATGGATACAACTATAGAGATTAGAGATTCTTTACCAACCTAGTAACCTTTGGTGCGTGGGTCGCAAAATAAACTTCAAATAAACAAAACAAGGGTTGCAAAGTAAATTTTGAATTTTTAAATAACTACAATCACTCGCGAGCTTTATGGTATGCACATAATCCTTTACCACTGTGACACCCATTTGGGTTAAAATAAAAAAATAAAATCATTTAAATAAATAACCATACCAAATATAGTTTGGTCCTTTCGACCAATAAAGCCGCTACTTTCACTCACCAAAGTTTTTGGGTCAAATGAAGAAGCTGTTAAACCAAAATCTCATCTTTGCCCTCTCATCCTCCTCTCTTTCCCGCCAAATCAAACTGTCACCCTTTCATACCAAAACCCAAATCATTGAACTTCTTCAAGATTCTACTGATTCTGTTTCTGTAACCTCTATGCACACCAATGTAGTAAAACTAGGGTTTTCAAATGATACCTTTACCACTAATCATCTCATAAATGGTTACATAAGACTGCAAAGAATTGGTGTTGCACATCAACTGTTTGATGAAATGTCCGAACCCAATGTTGTGTCATGGACTTCTCTCATGGCTGGTTATATTAACACTGGACAGCCTAAAATGGCGCTTTGGATTTTTGGAAATATGCCCAGTAGTACGGTCATGCCCAATGCTTTCACATTTGCAACTATCGTCAATGCGTGTTCAATTCTCGCTGACCTATCAACTGGCAGAAAAGTCCATGCCCAGGTTGAGATTTTCGGTTTTCAATCTAACCTTGTGGTGTGTTCTTCACTCGTTGACATGTATGGGAAATCCAATGATGTTGATGAAGCACGCCGGGTTTTTGACTTGATGGGCTATAGAAATGTTGTTTCTTGGACTTCAATGATTACTGCATATGCCCAGAACGCACAAGGCCACAATGCTCTCCAACTGTTTAGGGAATTCAATCAGTTGACCTTAGATCATCCTAATCATTTCATGCTGGCTAGTGTCATAAACGCGTGTGCTAGTTTAGGCAGGCTAGTTTCAGGGAAGGTCACACATGGAGCTGTGATTCGCCATGGGCATGATTCAAGTGATGTGGTTGCAAGTGCACTTGTTGATATGTATGCAAAATGTGGGTGCATTGAATATTCTTCTAAGGTTTTTCGAAGAATCCACTGTCCCTCTGTAATTCCGTATACCTCAATGATTGTGGGAGCTGCAAAGTATGGACTTGGCAAATTATCCCTTGAACTCTTTCAGGAAATGCTCGAGAGAAGGGTAACTCCGAACGATGTCACCTTTGTGGGGGTCTTACATGCTTGTAGCCATTCAGGTCTCATTGATGAAGGTCTTGAGCACTTGAAGTCCATGTTTGATAGACATGGGATAATACCTGACTCAAAGCACTATACATGTGTTGTTGATATGCTAGGCCGAACTGGCAGACTTGATGAGGCTTATGACATAGCGAAGTCTATCCAAGTCAAACCGGATGAAGGGGCTCTCTTGTGGGGGACTCTTCTTTCCACCAGCAGGCTTTATGGAAGGGTAGATATTGCTTTTGAAGCCAGTAAGTGGCTTATAGAATCAAACCAACAAGTAGCAGCTGCATATGTTACAATGTCAAACACTTGTGCATTGGCTGGGAGGTGGGATAATGTTCATAGTATACGGTCTGAAATGAAGCGTTATGGAGTTTCTAAAGAACCCGGTTGTAGTTGGCTTGAGATTAAGGATTGTACTTATGTATTCTATGCTGGGGATGTGTCTTCATGTGCACGGGGTAGTGAAGTGGTGAGTTTGTTGAGGGAATTGGAGAGGAGAATGAAGGAAAGGGGGTATGTGGGAGGGAGTTCGGGTTTGGTGTTTTTTGATGTGGACGAGGAAACCAAGGAGGAAATAGTGGGTCTTCATAGTGAGAGATTGGCATTGGGTTTTGGGTTGATAAGCATACCTAAAGGAGTGACTATCAGAGTGATGAAGAACTTGAGAATGTGTAGGGACTGTCATGAGGCTTTCAAGCTGATCAGTGAGATTGTGGAGAGGGATTTTGTTGTTAGAGATGTGAATAGATTTCATCATTTTAAAGATGGGTCCTGTACTTGCAGGGACTTCTGGTGACAAGTTTCTTCCAACAAATTATCATAGTAAGTATAAACTTGGTTATTTTTATGTTTTTTTAACATAGAGATATATACTTGGTTATTTATGTTTTTCGACATACTACGTGTATATATATATACTTGGTTTTTTATGTTTTCAACCATTTACTAAAAGAAACAAAAATACACTGAATGGAAACAAAATGGAAGTACTTAAACCTGCAATATAGGCAACAGAACATGACTCACTATATCCTGGATGGACCGGCCTTATGGATATTAGCTTATTATTTAGTTGACTAGACCGTAAAAATGGTGTCATACAGGCCATGGCATCTTAAAAGACAAATCCCAATGATTAACCAAAATAATAGTATAATGTTTTATATCCACCATACTATCGATTGCTTGCTGCTGCCTGTTGCACTGAGCCACTGCACTCATTCAACTACCTGTAAACATGCTGTTTTAATAGCCTCCAGGATCTTGAAGTTCTCTCTCTACTGTGCACTCTGGAGCACACATGATCACAAAAGTTCAGGGAGAAATTGACAAAGCTTTGATTGGGCTGCACTCACAGCTACCATCTCCAAAACAGTAACTGAAACCACAAAATTATGCAAGACACTAAACCATAACTACTAAGTACCGAATCAAGTTCTTTTGTGTTAAATGGCCACAGTAGCCTCTTCTATCGATTATGTATGCATTACAGGAAGAGAGTGCATGTTTTGACAAGAAAGAGCAGACAGGGGGTGCCTTCAAGGAAATACAAGCAACTGTGAGCATGCAACGAGAGGAGTGAAGAGAAAGTAGACACGAGTGAAAATGAATGACGTTATGAAAGAAGAATCAAAGGAAGGTGTGTAACGACCCAGTTCCTCATGGATCCGGATCATTAAACGGGTCCTAACCCGACCCCATAAACAATCGAACAAAACCCGAAAAGGGTAAAATGGTAATTTGCCATAATTCCATAAATTGAGGCTCAAGGGTACAACGGTCATTTACTTGCATCACGTAATAATTAAAATGATGTCCGGGATAAAATGGTCCTTTTGGGGCTAAAATATAATTATTACATTTATTTGGGTCATAAAATAATTTCTTGCAACTTCAAGTCGATGCCAAAGTGTAATTTTAGGAAATTAAAATGAAATTTACAAAAAGGCGCAAACCGGTCGACGTATGTACTCTATACGTCGACTGGTTTGGGGTTTGAACCGTGAAAGACCCATTGATGGGATACCGATCGACGTATGGCTCTCATACGTCGACTGGTTTGGGGCCAAGATACCGGTGGACTGGTTTACACTATACGTCGACCGGTTTGGGACGTTACTTGCTAAAACATTATGTGGAGATACCGGTCGACTGGATTGGGCTATACGTCGACCGGTTCGGGGAAAATTCTAATTTCGACTGCCACTGTCCTGCACAATCCTTATATACCAACTTTTGGTCGTTCACCCACCCACGTCACTACACTTACGTCCAAAATTAGTATAATTTAACCTCAACACTAAATTCAAATACAATAACCACGTTATTAACGTAATTAATTCACACGTTACTTAAAATACACAATCTAATTTTGAGTGAGTAAAACGTAATTACATTTTATCAATAGCCGTGAATACAAATTTAATTACATTCCCAAAACTAGAATTGTACATGAAATGGCCAAATACAAAATAACAAAAAATCATCTTCTAATAACTTTAAATTTTTTAGATGGATTGCCATCCGCCGATTCTTTTCCAAGACCTGAAAAAAATAATATGTAATGGGGTGACACTTAAGACACGTCTCTTTTGTCCTCGTGAATTCATACAAAGAATAGGCCAATAGGAAATGGGGATCATACACTGTCGAGATAATACAACATAACAACAAATCTCATTATAAACCATAGAATGCTATGGATGCAGTCCATGCC
>JAOTQH010000040.1:1491165-1501737 GCA_025631255.1 Cornus kousa
GATTAACGGATACGAATCGATTGCCAAGAGTAAACAAGGAGAAACCATTCTATAGTGGGAATCAGAGATGTACGACCTTAAAATATCCACTCTGTTCCTCATCTTCAAATATCCTAGTTACTTTGAAAGATTCAACTTCTCCTCATATAACTCCAAAAGCTCAGGAGCTTCTTCCTCATATTTTTGCACATATTTCTTTAGGAAGTAACTTTCAGGAGACTCCAACATCCAACTCAAGTTAATTTTCTCCTTAAGCAGGCCTTTCGACAACAGAATTTGATAAACAGAACACCTTGGAATGATCCTCCTCTCCAAGCTCAGGATAATAAGCCATGGACGGTTCAAAACAATTGAAGACTCCCAACCCATTTTATTGACAAAAAAATCCATTATCCCCATAATCTTATCCTCCGATGGCGTCATAGACCATGGCTGCTTCTGAAAAGCCACCAAAATCTCCTCTTCAGACAAACCCCACTTCTTATAAACCTCTACCTTCTTTTCCCAAGTTGATTTACCCATTGTCCTCATTGCCTTAATTGCTAGAGTAAACTTCGTGCTCTGAGGGTTAAAACCCATTTTCTTTAGTTCCTCCACAATCTCCTTAAACCTATCAGTACTAGTCATGAAAGCTTTAGGATGATCCGTCAAGAGAGCCACAATATTCGATTCGGGCACACCTAATTCTCTCAGAGCTTCAATATTGGGAACCATAAATACGTGAAGATCATGCAACAAAAGCACAGCATAACGTTTAATAGCTGCAATTGTTTTTTCTTCAGACTCGAGCAATTTATTTAAGACATTGTATGATGGGATTATATGATTTTCCAAATTTCTTTCCAAAATACGTGGTACTGCAGTAAGTATTTTGGCAATGTCTTCTGTTGAAACACCTTTAGATTGGAAAAAATGGATTTTGGGCAAAAAGTCTTTTTTGGGATTGGACGAGAGTACCTGAGGGGATCTTTGGATGAGAAGTGAGATCTGGGTTTTGGTGAATCCATGGTTGCTGAAGAATGCAAGAACAGAATCTGGTTTGTTTGGGGTTTCCAAGTTCACGTACTCGGAGGCTGCGAGAGCCTTTTCTGGAGTTATACCACATGATTTTATGAGGTAGTCGATAGTGAATGAGTTTTGATTTGCAGTGCGAGGGATGGATTCGAGCGTTGAGGATGATGAAGATAGTGGGTAATGTTGAAGAAAATGCAGTTTCTGAGGTGTTGAAGTTGATACAACAACACACCTCAAATAAGGCAACGATTTGAATATGAAATTAAACATGGACAATGATAGAAGGGAGGACTCACCTGTTGATGTGCTCTTCTTCTTCTTCAGAAGGAATCTCGTCGCAAATTTGGCGCTCCTTCCCTAAAACCCACTACACTATTTTTTATGAACCCTAAAACCCTCTTTTTAGGGTAATTTTATAACTTAGGGAGCCTTTTGGCTAAAATAAAAATAAAAATAAAAAAACAAACTTAGGAGTTAGGGAGACTTCGGGTGAACGTAAAAATATATATATATATTGTTTAATATTTTGAAATATACATATATAAATACAAGGAAGAAACTAAGAAAACAAAAGGAAAACTAGTCTTGAGTTGGTAGTCCTAAATTTATTTTTCAATTCGGTTGAATTAAGCGTAATAATTATATTTGTATTGAAAACTATTGTTCATGTTTAATGTCCTCCAAACTTTTATTCTAAAATACCAAATTATTTTTCTTTAATTAAATAATTCGTTTATTCACGACAATATCACATGGTAATTTCAAAACAATAAACAATTCCAAAAACTCCATGATAAGATTTATAAGCAAACAATTATTAAACGGATTTAGTATGGACAATGTCACATGGTAATTTCAAAATAATAAACAATTCAGAAAAACTCGGTAATAAGATTTATAAGTAAATAATTATTAAATAGATTTAGTATCATTTATTAATAGATGGAAGATCGTCACAAAGCAGTGACTCACATAATTTGGGCTAAGAAGAACATGCTAGACTTCAAAATTGACATGGAGCAGCTCAGATAATGAAAATTATGTATGAAGATAACCAAGACCACAGGCAACTCCCTGAATAACTTTTAAATAGTTATTATTAAGCTAATATGAACATATTTTGTATCAAAAAATGAACAGATTTTGTATCCAAAAAACTGTGATACGATCATTAAACTAAATAATTAAACGTAATCATAAATGTTAGAATATAGATCGAGAAAAAAAAAATAGAATTAAGGTTTCCCTTTTATGAGGAAAGGAAAAGGATGTGCAATTTCATTCCACTCTTGTTTTAAACTAGAATTGTATCATTAAAATGACAAGCAATGTTCACTTTTTGAAACTAATATTAAAGGTTATGTTAACATTCACTCCCAGCATCCTTAATTAATGGAAAATTTTACTTTTTATAGTATAGAATTTGAAAAAATTAAATTATTGTGACCTTATCTCCATGTACCAAAAATTAATAATAACAAAATAAAATAAAAAAATAATAATAATAGAAAAAGAAAAAGGGAGTAAACCGCTTACCTGAGATTTGAGGGGAGTGTTCGAAGTTTATCACCGTGACCTCTTTTAAGACTATGAAATGTCAATTATACTTTTATATATGTAATATATTTTTATAATACAAAATATATTATAAAATCTAAAAAATAATAATTTTCTTTCTCATCTATTTTATTAGTCTCTATCCTTCCACTACTATTACCCCCTCCTAAAAAAATATTGCAAGTAAAAAAATGAGTGTAAGGGCAATAGGTCATTTTATGAATTTTTTTACAAATTTTGATACAGGGAGTTGTGAGTATACACCAAATTTTAAGTGAGGTCAAAATAATTTTAGGTAATTTGAAACGTTTCAAGATTTGTCCAAACTTATAGGGAGGTAAGTGTAATTTATCAAAAAATATATATATATTATATTTTGAATTCGGCATCATCAGGTACAAATTTGCCACTTATTAGGATATGAGTCAAATCATTTTGACCCTCCCAAAAAGGCAGCCATGGCCAGACCAACGTGACCCTCAACTGAACCATTGTCTAAGCCCGGCCGGAGAGGCGATATTGGAACCGTTCAAATGCAACCGCAACACAGCCGGTACAACTGCTATCTCACACAGTAGTCACACAGTGGACACCAGCAAACTCCACAATATCGTCCTCCTAATTCCTATACATTCTATTCTTCATCAACGCTCCCATAATCAGTGTTTCAGACCACCAACTCTCTCTCTATCTCTCTATCTCTCTAGCTATCTACATTTTTTACTTTCTATATCCAATCTCCAATTTTGCGATCGAATTCGAGACAAAACACGTGAATCGCTGGACTTTTTTCGCTTTAATCCTTGTACTCGTCGCTGATTGTGTTTATAAACCATCTGTGATTCAGGTTTCGCATCTTGCTCTGTAAGTCTCTCTCTCACATCGATGTTTTATTCTTATCTTTATGTGTTCTTTGATTATATAATTAATGTTCTAGATGTTTGATTGCTATGCGATTCTCTGATTACTGTTAGTGGACTGTCGAAGTATGAAGTATGAAACGAGACTTCAAATTAGGGTTATGAGAACATGATTTGCGTATTACAAAGTATGTTTGGTATGTATATGTATATATCGCAAGTTTGATGGTTTTGATTTGGATCTGTTAGGAGGATGTGGGTTTTATAGTTAATAACCTTTTTTTTTTTCTTCTTTCTGTCTCTCTCTCTCTCTCTTCATTTCACACTAATCGCACTGTTTATGTGAAAACACTATACTAGTGATTGACTTGCCATTAAGCCGGAAACTAAAAGCTTGATTTAACACTCCCAAACATGTAGAATTATACAATTCAAGTGTGCAGGAGATAAATTAAAACACAACCACAAAGAAGAGACTAGAGATCTACATGATTTGACATCAATTCCTCCTATATTCATGGGAAATCCAGCAAGAAGTAATTCTCAATGCCTTCTCTACCAATCCTCAACCTAAGGGTCAACCACACAGTGAATTACTTCTTGCTACTGGACCACAAAGAGGACAAAAGAGGTCCAGTAGCAAGAAGTAATTCACTATGGAAGAAATTATGACTGATTTCATTCCCTTACCTTTCTACAATAATAATAGACAAACAATCAACCACAACTTTTACAAGTATGACACTCTCAGAATGCCTTTATAATGCCTACATTACAATGTAAACAGATTAACATGCTTGGACCAAATTCTTGCACAAGATAATGATGAGATACCCCTATAGTGATTAGAGAAATACCTTCTTGGTTAGTTGGTTCAGAGAATTTCCTCCAGCAAAGAAACTTTGTTTGTACGTAACTCAACAATGCTTTTTATCATCATTATTAGTTTTCATAGGAATCAGAGTTTAACAATTTCCGGATAGAGTTACATGTTAACTTGATTTGTTATGGTTTTAGGTGAAGAAGAATCATGACCACAAAACTATTGGAGATTGAACCCAGTGAACTCAAGTTTACATGTAAGTACTAGAATTCTCATTTGCAGGCAGCATTTGCATCTTTAGTTTATTGTTTAAGTATATACATTATATGTTTTTGTAAGATCAAACAATTAGGAACACCCCAAGGTCGATGTTTCTATGAACCATTATTATCATTCTTGAGAGTTGAGAGCATTTAGTTTCTTTAGTATGGTTATTGCACTTTCTTAAACAAATTTTGAGACTATAGAATTATTATGCTTATCGGTTTTTGCGACTCCTGTGAAGATTAATCCTTGTGGGCTGAGTTGTACACGTTGTGCGACTTATATTATTTTGGGCAATTCTTAGTGCTTTATGCATGTGTTGATACATAACATACCTTATAAACACAAATATGTGTGTGTGTGTGTGTGTGTGTGTGTATATTTGATAAGTCATACCTTAAACACAATTTAAATCTTTGTGTGGAGCACTCAAGCATTTAAATCAATCACATCACTCTGCATGTTCTTTGACAAATAGCATTATACACAGCCATGTACAGTGGTGGGGGTTGGGTGAGGAAGGTGGTGTGTCTGGGGCCCATTGTAGTAAATAGCATGGTTGAGTAAGTAATGGTTTTACAATGAAGCTCAAGGAAGGAGCTGGTTTGTGATGTTTTTTTCCAATAAAACTGTTCTTTTGCAATGTGGGTGAGTTTTGGTTTGATGAAAAACTGTTTCCTGATGAAGATATGTGAATATGTCTATTGGGTATGAAAGATTCGGGGGAGAGGGATGCATCATGGCTCATAAAGCCAGCAAGCTCTATTGGAAACATTTGAACTTGGCACCAGTGACATTACCATTGTTCCAATGCCAATTGGCCATGGTTTCTGAAAACTGCTAATCAACGAGGCATCCTGGATCAGCTTGGTTGCTGAGCTAATTTAACTTAGCTTTTTACAATTTACAATTATGGATCAATTTTGGCTGGACAGTCACTGAATATTGAAAAAGGCTAATGAATATAACTAATATGTTGATTCCAGTTGCCTCCGAACTATTATTTTTTAGAATATTTGCAGACAGAGTAGTTTATATATTGTTCAAGAATACATAACACCTAGTTTGTAATTGTAGAAATTTTCACCCATCCTGCCTATGCGGGGTGCTGAGTGAGGAGACGTAATTTTTTTCATTATTTTATACAAAGTGGTCATATGAAACTCAAAAAAACTGAGACCTCAGGCTTGGAAATAATTGCACCAGACAATCACCCTTGTTAATTGGAGGATTTTAACATTCCTAATTACGGAGTAGTTTATATTCCAGACGCTATAAGTATCTCACCTCGTATCATCATCATCCTTGCCTTAATCCCATATGAATGGGGTCGGCCATATGAATTTCTCTTTCTCCAATCCTTTCTATTACATGCCATTTCACCTACTATATTTAACTTTTTGAAATCCTTTTATTAACTTCACCTCATATTATTTTTGGTCACCCTATCCGTCTCTTACCTTCTATTACAACCAATCTTCCTCGTTTGACCTAATGCGTCTTTAGGTCTCCGATGTAGGTGTCCAAACCAAAGTCTACTCTCTCTAATTTTCTCACTAATAGGAGCCACCCCTATTTTTTTTTTGTCACACTTTCATTAGTAACCCTATCTCTCCTAGTCACTCCACTCATCTATCTTAGCATTCTCATTTCCGCTACATGAAGGCATTGCTCTTGTTTCTTTTAGGGCCCAACACTCCATTCCATACAACATAATTGGTCTAATAACGGTCCTATAGAATTTTCCTTTGATCCTGTGTTATTCTTTTATCACATAAAATTCTACTAGCTTGTCTCCACTCGGTCCCTCATATAAGGTCGTGATATCCTTATATAAATGCTTTCTTATGTGATCAATGGATATCTATAACAGTAATGATGCAAGCAAAGAGCTGTAATTCTGATTGTAACAGCTGTTGAGAGTGTGTTTTGCATTTCTTTTTCCCTGTCATTATGATTCTTGCAACTAGCAAAAAAAATTTCCTTCTCCTGGTGAGCTTGTAGAGTGCAAGATCACAATGGTTTGATTACGTTCTTGTACATTTTAAGAGACCAGAATTCCAACTGAACTTTGCAGATCAGTGTACAAATATTAGAATGCCAATAATATTATATTATGCTCTTATAGTCTCCGTTTCTTTTGTCTCCCTTTGCCATTTATGACAGTTTTGTGCCATTGCTGATCTCAAGCTGGTCAAGTAAATAATGACTTTTTTTTTCCTTCTGGTTTTAATATGTTGTCTTATCTTTATATCATAGTTTATTCATAAAACTTGAAAACAGCAAGTCTGAATTCTTTTCTCCCTTCTCTTTTGTTCTATATGTAGTTGAGTTGAAGAAACAAAGTTCATGTGCAATTCACCTTGCCAATATGTCCGATCAATATGTTGCCTTCAAGGTGTAGTAATTATCTGCTTAAAATATCATGTAAATTCTTTTTTTTTTCTTTCCCCGCAGTTTCTTGGAAGCTTCTTTATATAAAGTAATAATTACAACACTCTAAAAAACATCGGTTTATGTCTAATTATCTATAAATCACACTGGCAGGTAAAGACTACATCACCGAAGAAATACTGTGTTCGACCTAACATAGGCATTGTCAAGCCAAAGTCAACATGTGATTTCACAGGTATATATTCCCGCACTTTTTATTATGCCGATGTTTTGACCACATTTCTATTATGCAGTGCCACCTTCGCATGAATACTTTGCCTATGCTGATAATATTTTGTAGAGACAAAATTTGGCCTGCCTTTCTTTATTAGGAAAATATTTTTGTACTGACATCAGACTAAGCAAATTAAGATTGAAATTAGTGACAAGTGGCTTTGGAAGCGTTCCAGGAAGGGAGGTTGTAAAGTGTGTATGTTTTCTAATGCACATGAACTAGAAGCATATGGCTTCCATTTGTTTGGTATGGTGGGACAGGAACTATGTCTAATTCCATAATAAGTTTCAAACGTCAAACTCAATATACACTTGGGTCCAAATTTTAGAAATTACTGGGAATGAATAGTAAGTTTCTTGGAAGTTCTGTAGAAGTTGGAATTGATTGGAAAATCGGGTATAATAATCAATGCTGATTAATTATATAGCAAAGTTAACTGCTTGGAACATATTTTGACATTAATGGGAAGTGATATACACTCCTGCATTAGTGAAACAAGTCAACAACTGCTACATATTTAATATCAACACATCATGTGGTGGACCCCATTCATATGGGATCATGGCAAGGATGTTAATGATGACGACGACCTATATTTAAATGTTGATTTTCTACTTCTCAATAACTTTTGGTGTGCCAGTCATTGTCTCTGTCACTGGGTATTTAAAAAAAAAAAAAAATTTGTTCACTAAGAAGGTGTGGCCTTATGTTCTCTTTCATGTTAGAAAAACTGCACTGATATTTTTTAGGATTTTGCTGCGCATCTTGCATGATAATGTTGAACATCTGCTTGTATCTGGATCTTTGACATGACATTACTATTTTTAAGCATGTTAATAAGGATTTGGGACTATAGCTGGTATAACAAAGGTTTTTTATGTTCTTTGTTGGAGTCCGGAGCTCCAAGACCATTGACATAGTTGCTATCTAGACTATCCACCTTGGATAGATGTCTTCTCTTGCCCTGCCTTTTTTTTTGGTTCTCCAGATGATAGTTTGAATATTCAATTATGCATGTCTTTGGTAGTTAAAATTTTAATGAGCACCCATCCCATCCCATCCTATCCCAACACCACCAAACACCCAGGCCAAAATAGGTAACTTACATACAGTATTATAATTTTGATCTTTTTTTTGGAAGCTTCCTTTTGAAATTTTTAGTAATATACAAACGTAAAGAAAATTATTCAGTTGAAGAAATATAATTTTTTAATGCTTAGTTTCAAAACCAATGCATTACCTAGTTCATTTACTGTTTTTGATTTGATGGATCGAATTTGGCTTGTATTTTTGATATCATCTGAATTTTGTATAATGTTATGACTACTCGATCATGAATGTTGATTGTGCAATGCTGTTATCCATTGTTTACTATATTTATCCAATATACATGTTTTTGTTTTCTGCAAGTGATTCTTTTGCCTCCCTTTTTACTTATTTGGTTAATGCAGTTACTATGCAAGCTCAACATTCAGCTCCATCTGATATGCAATGCAAAGATAAATTCCTGATTCAGGGCACAATTGTTCCTTTTGGGACAAGTGAAGAGGATGTCACAACTGGCATGGTAAGAATTTGTGGTTGCAGTTAATTGTAGACAGCCTATTGTGGATTCTTATTCGTTTATTTGGCAGTTTTCAAAAGAGAGTGGTAAATATGTTGAAGAGAGCAAGCTAAGGGTCATTCTGGTTAGCCCACCACATTCTCCAGTATTGCTACCAATCAATGGAGTTTTGAAGCAAGAACCATCTCATGAAACTTCAATGCAGAAAGAAAAATTACTTGGTGGAGTAGAAAATCTTCCCCCAACTGAAATGGTGAGAAATTTGTATATCACTACATATGCATCGTCTAGATCTTGTACAGGGCTCCTGTTTGCTTAAATTGGCCTCCTGTGTTCCACTGGTCCTCAGGCGTTATGCGACATTGGTTGTCCTTTTGCATTTTGTACATTTCAAAAACCATGGGACATTTTTGTAGATGTATTTGTTTATTGCACGTATAATAATTTGTGTTGCCTTATCTTGCACTTTTCTACCTGGCAGACCAGTGCTTATTGTAATAATGTCTTTTACATGAAAATCGTTCTTTCTTGTGTGCCAGGCAACTAGGGATGCTGAGGATTTCAAAATTGCTACAGGTATGGATGAGCTAAGACCAACTAAAGATATGGGATTGAGGCCAACTAAGGTTATAGAGGAACCGGAGTTGAGAGCAGTTAAGGATATGGAGCCAATCCATGCTAAGAATGTGGAACCAAGACCAGTTGAGGATGTGGAAGGAACAAAATTAAATTTAATTAATGATATTGAGGAGTTGAAGTTGAAGGTGAATGGACTGAATTCAAAGCTAATTGAGGTTGGTATTTCCCACACTAAATTTATACCCATCTAGGATGGTGAATGCTGGTCCCTATTTCCTTGACCTATATTGTTGGGGAAGGAAATTGGATATGATAATCCCTAAATCAAAGGAAGGACCTTGTAGGAAAATTTATCTAGATTTTTTTTTTTTAGTTATGCCTTAATCTTGGAAGAGGACTAATGGATGAAAATTTTGAGCCTTATTATTTATTTCATATCTGCTTCAACTGTGGATATTGTATTCAGGAATACTAAAAATAACAAATATTGTGGTGGATAGCACACGCCAGTACTTGTGTCCTGCAGCATGGTTGTTTTGTTAAAGATGTGAAGTTTTCCTTTCATTTGGTGATAGCCCGCCTACTTCAAAAGATGAATATGGCTTATAAAGCATCTTTTATGTACCTAATACTTTGATTGTCATTAATATTATTTTACATGAGGTTTTCAAATTTAAGCTACTTATTCATGCGACATAAATGAAGTTTCGAGTACTGTTCTTGCTCAAAAAGCTGCTTCTTTCTAAACTTACGAAGGAATTACTAAGCAAATTTTTGTGAAAAACTTTTGTAGGCCCAATTTACCATCACGAAGCTAAAAGAAGAGAAGACCACAACAATTCAAGAGAATGAATCACTCAAGCAAGAGCTGGTTAGTGACACTGCACTCTATGCTTCTCTTAATTTGTTATTTCTTTGACTTATTTGTCTGGTGAATCAGCTATAGTTATATTATCAAACACGGGCAAGTTTCCCTAGAAAAGAAAAGTTCATTAGTGTTAGCATATGTGATACCACGATTTATGGTATGACTTACCATAATAGCGGAGATTTGACTATGCATATAATAGCATATATGATGCCACGATTTATGGTATAATTTACCATAATAGCAGATATTTGAATATGCCATAGAATATGCTTTAGAATAAGTTATGATTTGATTTTGATTTGATTTAGTTTCCTTTCTTGTAATATGAGCATGTGCTCATTTTATCTATAAATACTAAAGCTGTGAATGAGT
>JAOTQH010000040.1:1505923-1525600 GCA_025631255.1 Cornus kousa
TTTATTGGTGCATCAGATACAATGAATGCATAAACTCTTGTCTTTTTTCTTAGTGGAGAGTTGAGAATTTTATTTTGTTTAAATTTTACTTCCATTAAAAGAACCCAGAAGTACGGTTTGGTGAAGGGGAGCTGGGGTATAAGGGGATTAGTAGTAACTTGAAAGGAAAATTAAATGTAAAAGTAGTATTTATTTTCATTTTCATTATTTCTTGGGTTAGTAGTAACTGAAGACCCAACCCATTAATGCTGGTTTATCTACCACAGCCCTATGATGGCATTGTCAGTAAAATTGTGTTATGATAGAGCTGATTAGGAAATAGTTGGGGTTGACGCTTTTTTGAATTAAGCTGGCTGTAAGCTCTTTTCTTTTCTTTCTCCTTTTTTAGGCGTAGCTCTTTAAAATTGCAAAGAGACCCTCACTTTAAGAAACCCCATGGTAAGACCATGTAGTTGACTTAGTTTATGTATCATGATTTGATCCTCAATAACAAGCTTTATATAGAAATCTGAAGCCATATCAATTGCGGGAAGATGAAGTAGTATTATAGATGTGTCACGTGACTAGGGTTGGCAGGACTTTATTGGCTGGAGTAAGAGAGCTCATGAAGCTCTTGAATTTCTGAGTCGCGACTGTACCTTTTTTTTTTTTTCCGACTTGTGGAAAATTTTATTGATAAACATTAAGGTACATAAAGATAGGGGTAAACTACAATGACCTCCCCTGAGGTTTGATCTAATTGCAAATAAATCTGAGGTAATGAGGTTTGCATATTTTTTGCAGTGTGTCCCCCTGAGGTTTGCCCCATTTTGCAAAGACCTCCTCTCCGTATAAAAAATAGTATTTCTTGACAAAAAATTAATTTGAAGTGACCAAATTGCCCATTGACTAAATAGAAAAGACTCTAATATCCTTATAGTCCATCAAATTAAAAATATATATATTTCAAAGGACAAAAATACCCTTCTCTATCCCTCTCGTTTTCACTCTCCACTCACCCCACCACCACCAACTCCATGGCCATTTCCAATCCAAACCCTCCATCCACCACCACCGCCCACCACTACCAACCCCAATCCAAAACCAAAATCTAGAAAGATAATGAACTAACAATGAAGCTGCATCATCCAATAACAAATAACAGCTGATTGAATAATGTATTTAAACAATATGATATTAAAAAAAAAAGAGAAGAATTCATTCAATATTTATTAGCACTAAAGAATCAAACAAACCACCATCCCAAAATCGATGTATAATAACTCCATATCATAACAAAAGATTCATATACTGAGAGATTATATATATATATATATATAAGGTCTCTCCTCGTGGTGTACCCGAACTGAGCTGGCCTGATGTTTTCCTGCCGTTTTTGTACATGAACTCTCCCAACCCAATGAGAGATGAGATGAGGATCACTTCAAACACAATTCCAGCCGTATGCCCCACCTTCACCGAGTGACTTTGCTTCCCCAGCCACATTAATAGCATTCTTGATGGCGCCGGGGCTGGTGAAGTGTTCGTCGGAGAAGGTGCCAGAGACAACGTAGGAGACGAACCAGGAGAAGAAGAGAAAATTATTTGCTATATATAATCAACAGCTGATTCCCCAAAATTGTTTGATATATATACACGTAGAAGATAAGCAAACCGAGGAAAAACACCGCCGGAGGTCACGATCGTTTTTGATGAGGAGGAGCTGTTTTTACGTCGACGGGCAACAATCTATTCATTCTGAACCCCGATGGGTTCCTACACCGCCCACCGAGCCCGATTTACCAAACCTAACCCCAATTGCTGATGCCGAAAAGGACCAAATCAAAGCCCTAATTGTCCCTCTAATACTTTCGTGGATGACGCGAATCCAATCCCAACTCATTGAAGTTTAACCGTGATAGGTAAATACGATTTCCCGAACCAGCCACGCCACCATCGTCGAAATTGATGTTAACCCCAAACCAGGCTTTGTCGCCGCCATATTGAGATCAATCTTGACGTTAACCCCATCCTCGCCGCCATCGTTGCAGACCAGACATCGTTGTTGGGATGGTTCTCTGAATTTTTAGAATTGATTCTCTGTATATATATATATATGCTGATGGGTGGTGGTGATGGTTGGTGGCGGTGGAGAGGAGAGAGGAATAGTGGGAAAAGGGGAAAAAAAATTATTGGATATAAATTAATGGGTAAAAGAGTCATTTATATTTTTAGATATTTTGTTCATTTTAATAATATATAATGAGGGTATATGAGTAAATTCATAGCAAATTCTGACATAGGGGTGTCTTTGTAAAAACATGACAAACCTCAGGTTTATTTGCAATTAGACCAAACCTCAAGGGAGGTCATTGTAGTTTGCCCAAAAGATAGTGATCTAAAACAAAGAGACCACAAGAGATAGAAAGTGGAAATAGAAACCTTGTCCAGGACATACCCTGGACTAGGAAAGAGAGCAATGAACAAAAGGAAACAACATTGATGAAAAAAAAAAATCACTAAAGTCCTCTAGAGGAAACAACATTGGTGCAGATTTTATTATTTATTATTTTCTTATATTCACAATTTTATGTTTACTGGTTTACTCTGTTGATGGAGTGGTAAAAACCTTTGGGTTTCAAGTCTCTGTTATATATAAGATATTTGTGGACTATTCAAGTACTAAATTATTTGGGTTAGGAAAATTGGTGATTAATTAAGGTTGGAACACTTTCAGGAACAGGTTTTATTGAGGTTAATGTAATAGAATCTTTAGGCCTGATTAGTCTTTGAAAATTAGGGTTTTCTTTTGTGTGATGGGGAAATGATTTTAAAATGGCACTTTTGATTTTATTAGAGGCTCAAATAGACTGGTCATGGAACAGCTTTGTAGGTAAATTTTTTGACATCGGATTTAAGGATAGGGTCTGTCTGATAAATTTTATGAGAAGTCATACAACAAATTTCAATTCAAATCTTCCACCTTCTCCGGAGTCACCTAAGAACATTTAGATATTAACTGGATGCAGAAGGGGAAAGCAGAAGAAAAAGAGGGCAACATATGTAGATACATTCAGATTTGATAGCCTAGATTTTTGAAGAAGTGATGCACGATTTCCTGGTAAGTGTAGAGGAAATAGAAAATGAGCTTCCCCTAGAAGTGCTGATGTAGGACTTCAAGAGGAGTATTAAATAGGTAAAACTTAAAGAATTCCGTTTTGAAAGTTCAAACCACTAGGTTGAAATTTGAAGGTTTGATAGTAGAAATGTAGAAAAATCAAGGAGAAAAGAAATAAAATAAGAGCAGCCTGTTGGAATCACACCAAAAGGTCTAGGCATCACACTAGAGAAGGTCTCACACCCTCATATTTTGTGAAGCACTCACAAAGAAATTTCATAAGATATTTTTATTCATTATTCTCTGATCAGCCAAGCTTACTCTCCATTCCTTTATAAGATTATGCTCATGCCCTTAGACTTGCATGGAGCTTAACTCATGACTTTTGAACTCAACTTATAATTGAGGTAATCAATAACTCTCTTTAATTTCATAACTCATGACTTGATAGCATAATGCCCATCAAACTCATAAATGATGCAACTTGACCAAAACCTCCAATTGTTCAAGTCTCCAAGTGGTCCCACATCATCTAACCTATGCCAAATTAAGGCTCGAGTCTTAGAATCCTCCTTTCCATGCCTTTTATACACCTTTAAAGATTGCTGCCATTGATCTCCATCAAGTGTTCTCCCTGAAAAATAACAATATAATTCAAAACATCTTCAGGATTTAGTTTGAAGTTGTGAAGGTGGCACTATGTTGATAGGCCTTTAAGACCCACTTAGATGAGTCAAATAGATGGGGAAAATCCATGCACACAGGGAATTTACAAAGTCAAATGATGCGACATATTGATGCACTCACCGAATTAGGTTTCATGCATGTATATTTAAGGTTTCTATATTTTTATTATTCAATCTTATGTTGAGTCACTAAATTGCTTTAAACATGCACGAAAAGAGTTTCTGAAAACTTTCTAAATGAAAATTTTCTAAGTATAAAACCTGCAGAAGACTTTAATCAATCGAGGTTCTAAATTCTAATTGAAATTTTTTTAAGTATAAAACCTGCAGAAGACTTTGATCAATCGAGGTATCGATCAAAGCTCTCTGGATTGACGCCAATCGATCAATGTCAATTTTGATCAAGCTATTTGGGGAAGTAATTTCCAAGTTGGTTTTAACTCTGCTAAACCTAATCTCTGTATACTACTTTGCTGCCTATAGATTCATAATACTAGGGCAGACTTATTCAGAACTCATATATATTGAGAACATTATATAGAGCAGATAAGTGAGTTCTTGAGAGTGTATCTCAATTTTATTTTACATTCACCATTCTTGGTTTTGGTGAGTGTATTTCTATATGTTGACATCCATTGCCATGCACTACAAAGATGTGTTCAAAACTATTGTCTAATCAACCCTTAGATTGAAGCCTGGGCGACTAGTGGCTGAGACTGAATCACTAGAGAATCAGGTTCTTGAGGAACAAATGCTGTTGAAGAGCGAGACTTTTTGGGGGAAGTTTGGAGTCTTCTATGCCGGAGGTAGTTAGAGGATTCTTGGTGTAGACTCTTTAACCAAGGGTGTAAATGTCTTTCTCTTATAGTGGATTTGGTTTGCCTGGAATTTTTTTTCTTTTCCTTTTTGCCTGTATTAGGTCCTGTGCTTTTTTAGGGTTTTTCATGTAAAAATGTTGTGTCCATTGCTTTATATTTTAATTGCTTGTTATTGTTGTGGATTGTTTAGATTTTTATAATGTACTATAATTCTGAGTTTAAATTTCTGTTAGTTTTAATTTGAAAATTAGTTCTACAATACCTATTCCCTCCCTCTCTGGGTCTAGATTAGTGGGCCTTGTACATCTCTCTATCATAGCCTTGGGTTCTTGTTCAATGAACTATCACTTCTAATTCTGAAATGCTAATATGTTACCAAGGATATATGTGATTGTGTGTACATAATTTTTGTTTTATTATT
The DNA here is from genome assembly GCA_025631255.1 of Cornus kousa. Classification (NCBI taxonomy): domain Eukaryota; kingdom Viridiplantae; phylum Streptophyta; class Magnoliopsida; order Cornales; family Cornaceae; genus Cornus; species Cornus kousa. The sequence goes on from JAOTQH010000040.1 coordinate 1,510,946, forward strand.
TTAAATATAACTTGTTCCTTTGTATTGCCACTTTCTGTAAAATGGTGTGATATCTTCTCCTGTTTTTATGGGCCTGCTATTCTAGGTGGCCAACAATATATGTTTTATGACAATGGAAGTTTGTTAAATGATAGGTAGCCTAGTATTTTTCTTGGTGGCTAGGATTAATATGGTATTCAGTAGTAAGATGTATTACTATAAAGAAGGGGATTGTCAGATGAATGCTGACTATTAGAATTCTAAGCATGGCTCATGCAGTGTCAATTTTGACTCTTTGTGAAAAGGAGCACTTCGGATATGCGTTTGCCATGCCCAATCGTTGATACTTGATATAATATCCTGTTGCACTTGAGTTTGTACAACACTTGCAACCTCTAACATGGATTTCTTTTGGATAGATGTTAAAGGAAAAACATTATGTTCAGTTTTTGCAAAGGAAAGAGCATTGTCATATGCTCATGATGAGCAGTATTACATACTGAATTTATAAGATCATCTGTTACCTTAGATTACATTGATGGGCAGAGAGTTTTCATAATACGAGTTTGATTTAGTGAAGACTGGGAAGTGTCTCTGGGAAATACGAAGGGAGGACTTCAGAATGTTGGATCTTATTTCTGGGGGATAGCTGGTAGTCTGGAACTGGGATTCAGATAGAATAAGGATGTTAAGTATTGTTTTTATCATTGGTCATTTGTGATTTGTGTGTGAATCCATTCCAATTGAATCAGGAATCCCCAAATCTGTATTATGTAAGCTTTATTTTTAGATGCCAATTTTTGGACAAGATGCTGAAATTATCATATTTAGTTGCTGGAAATGTTGTAAATTCCCAACCCATTTGCACTTTGTAAAACCCATCTAGACTCTTGGTTATGTTCTGCACATTTTTCTTGAATGTTTGGGCCCTTATTTTTGAAGATAGTTTGTATTGGGTCATGCCTGCATCATTGTTTGAAACACTAAAACGATAAGAGTGTAGAGGATAGGATGCTAACATCAGCATTCTGAGGAAATGCAACTTATTGCACTTTTTGATTTCTAGAAGGAAAATAGAATACCTAGGGATTGAACTGTGCCGGGAAATTTGTGAAATATTGCATCACTAATCTAGAGACTTTTTGGGCACAAGCTCCATTTGAGGATTTTACATTGTCTAGTTTCATAGACCATGGGTCTCATTCATTATGTAGTTCTTTTGGCAACTCTTGTTTATGTATTTTATTTTTTTGTTTATCGTAACATATATAATATTAATGATATGCTGGCTTATTTCTATACAGTTCAACATTTTCGGCATGGTATTAATTCTAGAGGAAAAAGAACTATACATGGTATGATGGTACTCGTGAATGGAGGATGCTGGGAGGGGTGACTAGATACAAACCTAACATTTGGCATTATTTGTACAAAGTGGCTGTTTCCAAGATTCAAACTCATGTTCTCATGCTTGATAGCCCAAAATTTTTACCTGTGCACCAAGCAAGTGCCCCTAGGAAAAAGAGGCCATATATAAAATATATTGTCATTAAGTGAAAATTATGTTTAGTTAGACTGAGGTTTTCGACACTTGGGTTAATTTAGAGAAGGCAATAAGAAGGGAGCTATGAGGGGTTGATATTAATTGTTAGATTGAGAACTTAGTGATGCCCCCAAAATATCCCACTTTTCTTTTGTCCCAAATCCCAATTGAGGTGGATATTTACTTTAAAGGCTAAAGGTTTGTGTTCTTTATTTATTTATTGTTTTCTAATGAGTAGCCCTTAAAATGCCATGTGGAATTATGATAGTCTAGAGTCTCATTTATTAGCAATTTCATGAAAAAGTTCTGTATAAACAAGGTCCATCTGCTTGCTTATAAGAATTCCAATTCCAAGAGCTCGGATCGAATCGGTATTGATATACCGATTCAATCTGAACTCTTCTAATGAATTGCTCATTCAATGAGCATTCTCAATATTATGCCTTGAAGAGGACTCGAACCTCCACGCTCTTTAGCACGAGATTTTGAGTCTACTTATATGCTCTTTAGATGAGAGAGCTAAAAATATGAGGACTAGCAAATGAGATTATTTTTGTGAAAATAATTAAAATTTGAAATTGCTCCACAAAGTCCAATATTCATTGGAATTGCAACTTGAAACCCAACTTAACTCTATATTTGCCTTGTTGGTTCAACTTGGTCCTCAGGCAACGCCAGTTTTGTCTGGGTTGGGAAAACTACAAGCTCGGGTTGAGTGTTCAGGTACACTGACCAAACTTATAACAGGCATTCATACACATCTTTATCACTATATCCAAATATTAGTTATATAGAGTTGCAGGTGATGAATTAGGTTGCTATATTTTCTTGCAATGGTCAGTGCAACGGATAACTAAAGTGCTTTTCGTCCTCCCTCCCACCTCTTTAATGGTATGCCTTTCCTGAACCCCACCGCAGCCCTCGTCTCTCTTTTCCATATGTCTTGATTTCACTTCCCAACTCCCTTTTATTGCTGATTTCTTGGTGACATCAACTTGCGGATTTCCATTTCAAATACAGGACATTCTTTTCTCTCTTCTCCTTTTGCAGTTACTTGGCATTTTTTTCTTGACAAAATAATACCCTTCCACCAATTTATAACCAGACGGCGGAATTAAAGCATTCACCTATGAGCGTTTTACATCTTAGACTCTGAAAAACTCCCACAAATAAATGTTACTTCTCGATCAACATGTCCAGAAATCATGATATCATTGACAAAGTTAAGTGCCAACATTATTCATACGTAGTTGAGATTGAATCTTTGCTATTCTTGAGGTTCAAGGGAATCTAGCCAGATGATGTTACCAAATGCCAACATTTCATCAAAAGTTACATTAAGTGAGATAGAAAATTTGTGTTGTCCTCGAATCAAGCCCTGCCCTGAATTTAATTTTATTGATCATTGTTAACAACAGAAATACGTTTCAGTGCTCTGTTTTCTGGCTTAGTTGCTCAGCTTTTCCTTTTTGTTTTTCTCTTCGTGTCAAATGTACGATTAACTCATTGGAACTAGCTGATCCTCTTTTTGCCTGTTTGCTTTATATAATTACTCGTGTGGAAGAAAAACCTTGTCTTGTCTTGTAATTAGTTAATGAGATGTGCTGCTGTTGCAAAGCCAACTTCTGTTGTATGGATCTTGGCAAGCAACATATATCTGAATTCTTCCTTTTAAAACTCATTTTCTGCTTTGCTACTTTATCCATGGTGGGGTTCTTGCGAAGGTAATGCCTACTATTGGTGATTATGTCCAATTTTTTTTCAATCTTCTTCATTTGGTCAAAACTGAGGCCTCTCTTTTCATCAAGTGTCGTTTCAACTGCTGTTAACTTCGCTTTTAAATTTCTATTTATTGGAATAGAACTCCTATGGGAGAGCCACATGTTGACCCAGATGTCGTGTCAACGTGTTTACAAATATTGTGAGTCGTACGGCTGTTATGATGTACGTGAGAGAGAGAGAGAACTTTTTTAAGGGTTTTTTTTTTTTTTTTTTTCCTAAAAGAGAATCTTCTTCATCTCAGCTTAAACCTACTGTTGGAAGTCGACAATGGAAGCAACCATTTGCCAGATGTTCTTCTTTTTCTTTGTTTTATTTTCTAGTTCTTGACATTGTACTTCCATGAGGTTTAAGAGGCGGCAGCCCTGATTGGCAGATATCTCTTCATTGTAAAGAAAGGGAATCTTCTTTTTTAATTTGTTCCACAGATTTTCTGAAATTTCATCTTGTTTTAGATAATTTCAGGAAGGCCCGTATTTTTAATAATGTAAAGTTAACTTCCTTGTATTAGAATACTTGTATGGAAATAACATAACAAAGAAAAGAAGTTTTCATCTTGTCTATTTTGCGAAGAAGCTGAATGAAAGGAACATATCAAAGACATAAAAATTAGATAATTTAATTATCTATATATACATATAAAATATGAATATAAGGAATGTATATGCACACACACATATACACACATACACATGAATTTCTGTGCGTGCCTGTCTTGAATTTTGGGAATGCTGTATCGCACACTCGAGGTCTTTGTTGATACTTGACAATTTGTGTATGCATCCACAAATCATTGCTTTTAAAACATATTCTTAAAAAAATTGTAGAAGTTGATGTTTAGCAGGCACATGTGATTTAATACTTCTGTTTTCTAACACTCCACCAGCATTAGGGATCTTTCAACTTGGATTTTATTTATAACTAGTTGGAAACCTGCACCAAGCTGGCCTGCACACACATACTAAAATTTCATATATATATATATATATATATACATACAAATACATATACATATACTTGAAAATACTTAAAAGTTGCCGACTAGATAGTTAGAATTGCAAGTTATAAAAACAATGAAAAATAACTCTAGCAGTAATTATTCTCTTTCAGAATAATTTAGATTTTGAGACCATTTCTTTTTGCTTTTCTTTTCTAACATGGCATCATGCAGTCACTCATAATACTTATAAAAGCATTCTAGAGAACTGCTTTTCTGGTGAGACCGGATAGCATCATGGGCGCATGAGATGGTGATGACTCTTACAGTCAGCAAATATAATTTTACATTAAAATTGTCACTAACAATTATTTTACTCATTATTACATTCAATTATGCAATAGTTATTTTGTCTACTTGTGCTTGTGGCATGCTACTGCATTGTATTTTCCCTCATCAGGTGCACCATTGGAAAGTCTATGCATAAGTTTAGTGAAATGTCATCTTTTGTAATATTTCTATTTTCATTAGGTTAGAATGAATTTTGTGTTTAAAATTTGATTTCTAAGTGTAGCTAAGAGCAATGCTTGTCACATAGGCATTACATAGTTATGTATTCACTACTTCATGCCTTTACATGTCACTCAAGGGTACAAGTAGACAGCTCGTCACATATCTCTCAGATGGTAGTTATCATGGCACTCTTCATCTTGCCAGGACTCACCCTTTACATGCTGACTCTCCAATCTCCAGATAACACGTGGACCTATCTCCTGTTGGGTTATTTCATATTAAGTTTACTATCCCAATGTCAAGGGTTCATGGCTTGGTAAGGAGGAGAAGGAAAATTCTCCATGAGCATCAAACATGTTAGTCCTATGGTTACGCATGCAGTGCCAATATTGACAAAGTAAAGATATCTTTGTCGCTGCACACTCTACAATCGAACCAAAGTTATTGCTGGCTGTGTGGTTTTCCATCCTTGTTAACTTGCACCCTGCACTCTACAGTTTAGCCAATAGTACAAAGGCACGTGGTGCTAAATCTTCATGAGATTCCACTGAGCACTTCTCTGGTTGTGCACCTGTTAATAAAATGTGCCTCCAGTGTTGCTGCATGCCTGCACCCTGATGTATCTTGTGCATCTCTAGTTCTGGAGTAGGAATTAGGAGATTTAGGAGGCTCTTGTACTTCATTGCACCTTTTGCATAGTTGTGTTAGGAGTTGGACACAATGGGCTCTTGCAGCTTGGTGCACCAGCTATGGTGTTGCTTTCCTTGCGTTAAGCAAACTCCACCTCGCGATCCTAGGATTACTTGACCTGTTAGGAAATTTATGTTTTGCCGAGGTGATCCTTTTGCTGTGTACACCCTTGACCTGTCTTAAAGAGAGAGAGTGAAGCCACATGACTCCCAAATGAAATATGCTCCTAATGGCGAGGTGGCATCCTATTGGACCACACATATCATATGTGGCAATCTTCCATGAGATGGCATTATTAATATGTGGAGGCATTCCATTGAACTGTGGTAACATCTTACTGAGGAAGCTTGGCTGCCTCAATGCCTTGATGCTGTCTCAACGCTGCATTCGCTGTCTGTAGAACTGCATGTGACAGCAGACTATGGGAGTCACGTGGCATAACCTCATGAGGAGTCCATGTTGGTATGAGCTCCACTTACCCTCACTAATATACTATAAATTGACCTCTTATCTTGATGAGACACCTATTGCAACATTTAAAGCCTTAAGAACACAAAATGTTGTTTTCTGATAAATAATAAAAAAAAGACAAATTGCCATGCTCTTAAAGTTCCCATTGTTCTCAGAAACTGTGATCCAGGAAAAAGTGTATGCATGGAAACAGAATCAAACATTCTGTCAATATTTTATATTTGTTCAACTTTCATCATGTGCCAACAGCTTCCCGATGGCTATAGAAGTGAGGTTCTACTTACGCGCTCTTCCTAGAGTTAAGTTGTAGAACTTGCAATAATCTGAGTTAGCCATTTGATATCAAACTCAAATGGCTAAATCATGAACCTAGATGATGTTGGTGTACTTGATCTGCTTAGTGGGACCCACTAATAATGTTCATTTCTATTGTTGATATGATGATGCTAGATGGGTACTGGTACTTACAGGACAAATTTTGCTGAAATGGATCAACATTTTTTGGCCATAACTTCATTGATATTTAGTTTTTTCTATTTTTATGCTAATGCATTGTAGACTCTTCCCCACTGTAGCCTCACCATTTTGGGTCCTTAAGTTACTATTAAGTTTTTCAGTTCACCTCATAATCTGTTATCTTTGAAAGTTCTACCTCATCTACCTTAAAAACTTTGTTGATTTAACTGTCTAGAAATGCTCTTCCTTGAGCACATATATTCAGCTCCAATATCTTATTTTTTCACATGTTATACTTGGTATCTTTTTGTATATTGTAGATCCAAGATAACAAAATGTTGCATAGCCATTCACAATCAGATATCTAGTATGTGGTCATTATACCTGATGTGATCTTCATCCAAAAGAAAATTACAGCATATTGATGTAAGCAAGCTTTGAGAATTTTTTTGACATCCCAAGCAATTAATTTTATATCTTATTTGCATGTTGACATTCTCAACTTCTCATTGACAGTTCTTGATGTTGAAAAAACTTTTTGAAGTTAGGCATAAATGCTTATGCATACATTCAGACTTTGCATATGGAAATCACTTCATCAATCTCTTTATATGCCTTTTGCTTTAACATTTCAATCCTTCCGTCCTTGTGTAGTTGTGATTCATTTATCCGTGCATATAAATATGTTATATGGATATGCTTGCATTTTTCACTGAATTATTATAATCCTTGTTGGCATTTTATCCCGTGCTTACTTGTTCCATATTTTTAAATGCTTTTTAGTTTTTACATTATTTTGCTTTTGATGGTCCTATTTATCAGGGTGCGCCACTTTGCTCTCACTATGCACAAAATGGTGTATGCAAATTTGGGACTTCATGCAAGTTTGATCACCCAACGGGAACACTGAGTTACAGTCCATCTGCGTCTTCTCTTGCTGATATGCCTGTTGCTCCCTACCCCGTGGGATCTTCAATTGGTACTCTTGCCCCATCATCCTCATCATCAGACTTGAGGCCCGAACTTGTTTCTGGATCCAACAAGGACACTGTTCCAACCAGAATGTCTTCATCGGTGACCATGTCTAGTGGTCCAGTTGGTTCAATTTTCTCAAAGAGTGGGCCTGCTCCTCAATCTAGTGGCCAGCAGTCTGGTAAGAGTTCTACCCCTTCAACTGTTAGCAGTAGCACTGGTCAAGGTGGTGAGGTTTCTACATCACACTGAGCAAAAATTCCAGTCAAATCATTATAGTCCCTATTGATCGAATTGTCATAAACCATACAGCATATTTTTGTTCAAGTCCTCTGATAGCAGTCTTGTTTTCTTAGTCATCACGGGTAGGGGTTTTAGATCTAGCAAACCATAGTTCTTTTCAAATGTGTTCATATAATATTTTGTATGGCTGCTGCCTTCATCTAGAATAATCCATAGCCAAAAGATCCAGCAAAGCTCATAGCCTTCCTGATAGCTCCTGAATAATGACAAATAGCCGTCTTCCATTAAATTCACATACATCTCTCCGATTTTTGGTGGGTGTTGTATTTATTTATTTTGTAACCTTTTCCTTGGACCATTGAAAAGTTTGGCTCCACAACATTTGTCATTTTGGCATTGACTGTGTGTTCATCTCGATCTAGTGTAGTCCCCTTCAAATCTGGGAACAAGCTCCTACTTCAACTTGCAAGTGAATTTGGAGGTGTGCTTGTTCCGCTCTTTTTGTCTAAGGTTTTATTGTGGAGAAGAAAAGGTTATTTAGAGACTCTCATTGAGCATATAAAAATGATGCCTTATATGACATATCATACATAATTATGTCACAAGAACTGAATTGCTTGAGAGGTTCTTGATCGAACAATTACCAAAATACAAAGAGAAATGAAGGAAAACATTTTACTTTGTAAAAGTTATTCCTCTTCTATATGTTTTCTGTATTGCTTCATATGAGATTTCCATTTATATACACCAAAATGCCAAAGACACTCAGGCAAATCCTTTGGTGAAAGGAAGTGTTTTTTTGTTTTTGATTTGTTTTTGCAATGACGAACCTTGTTATGTATAAGAGAGATGTTTCACGTGTAGAAATGACAATTTTTGCCTGTAAGAGGCACTTCCTTACGGTTCGGTCTTGCCGCATTGTCAAACGCCAGGTAATCTTGGTTCTCTGTTTGCTCTTTAACAGTTTTTCACTCGATGCTTGAACAATATTATCATGGACAGTGCTGCTTGGGTTCTTTGGTCCTGATTGGGATGTTGTGATCCTGGTTTAAATTCTGAGTATTTGGTGGTGTATTGTTATATTTGAATATTATTCTGCAAATTATTGATTGGATTTAAATGGTTTCTTGACCCTACTCATTAATTTGTTAAGTGTAGTTTTCTTATTGTACTCAGGTGCCTGATGGTTGATTTGTGGTGTGGTGAGTTGATTTGTGGTGTGGTCATTATGGTTTTATAATTGAGAGTGATATTGGTTGGTTGATAATTTTTATGAACCACTTGAAAGCTCTAGTCATGTAAAACTTGAATGAATGAATGAATGAATTATATCAATAGCTGAACGGGAAGGTCTAAAATAAATTTCATCACTAAATGCCTATTTGTTGCGCTATAAAGGCCGCATTGATGCAAGCAATTGAAATGTGGTGAGGTCATATTGAAACGGAAAATACTTAGGTCCTCATCGATAAAGGTATATATAGTGTACATCCCCGAATCAGAGATGGTGGGATTGGGTTACAAACATTTCTAAGAGAAAATGTCATTTCTGATTTGGTAATTAAAGAGTATGTGTCAATTTGTTGTTATTGGTCTACGTCAGTGTGTTATTTCAATTTGGTAATTAAAGAGAATGTGTCAATTTGTTATTATTGGTCCACATCAATTGTGAGTGATAAATTTTGTCTTATTGTTCCTTTTAGAAAATTTACACTTATTATGCTTAATTTGTCTTGATACCTTATTTAGCTTTTGCTTCAAGTCTGACAATGACCTACTTAAAAATCAGATTCTCTCTGAAACCAATGCAAATTTGATATTTATGCATCTCAATCAAACAAAGACAAATGAAAATATATATATATATATATATATTTTGTCTTTGTTTGATTGAGCTATTTTTCTATAAATTTGGTAAATATATAAAATGATCGTGCTACACTTGCCACTTGCCGATACGCAATAACTCACCGTGAAATATGAGTGTGAGCTCTACCATAATAGTTCACATATACGTCTCTCAATCCGTTGTCTGTCAAATTTAGAAAGCAAATAACAGTGTCAAATTTAGAAAGCAAATAACACATTTAGTTCAAAAACTTGGTCAAGTAATTTGAAATTTTAATCTGAAAATGTAAATCAGCAATTTGAATTGAAATGTACGTGAGACAGAGAATTAGGTCATATAAAACGAACCCTAAATCAACCCTAGTTAGAGAGCCATCTTGTTTCCAACATAAGTTTATTTGCTGTGTGAAAGAGTTCTGAAATACAAGAAATTCATAATTACTATAAACTGAATTTTATTATCAGCACACATTATTTATCACAGACTACATCATGCTCTCTATATATGCTAGTGAAAGTACCAGCACCTAATGTCACTTTTATGTAACTAATTTGAACACGGTTTTATTTGTAGGAAAAAAAGTTATATATATATATATATATATAATCAACATCAAACCCATATAGCTCCTGCTCTCTTAAGCATTGGGATTAAGGAGCGATTGAGGTGAAGGCTCATGACCTCATTAGTCCCTCCCACCAGTTCACCACCAATGAACACCGCTGGCACGGCAGGGTTACAACCCAGCTGCCTCATCAGAGCCTGCTCGATTTCCCGCCCTCTCGGTATTTCATCCAGCTCGTGGACAGCAGTGTCCACACCAAAATCCCTAAATAGGGTTTTCAGGGCGTGACACATGCAACAAGTGCTCTTACTGAAGATCACCAGTGGCCTCTCTCGCACCATTCTCGTTACCCTATCCATACTGCACTAAAAGAGTAAATGTAATATATATATATATATATATATATATATATATACACAACAATTATAGCGCCAAAAAGTACTCAAACTCAAGTACACCTAGAGTACTATATATATATATATATATATATATATGTATGTATGAAATTGGACGTTTAGGACGAATGTGGGCTTTGATGAATGAGAGGACACTTTGGTTTTTTGCTATGAGAAAGTTGAGCTTCGAGGGGGTATTTATAGAGGATGGCAATGGTGGTGGATTGTGTATGCATTTTGTGATCACTAGCAAAAGTTGTGAAATTGAAGGGAAAAGAGAGTGTATGTTTTTCGTTACGACATTTCAGTTCGGTTCCTAAACAGCTCTAGCTTTGATCATTAGCTGAGAGTGATGGATGCATAGCTTGCACGATAACGAATCTCTGCATACGGATATAGGGACGTGTTGATGGTACGGATTCATGTATGTTGCATGGTGACAGTCACACATTGATTCTATTTTATCTCAATCATATGGTTTATTTCAATCTTACAAAATTGTAGCTTGATCATGACTTTGTCTAGGACTAAAAAGGTTAATTGTACTGTAAGCTTAAAGTGGGATGAAGTATATATAAAGGAGATTTTTGTGTGTGTGTGTGTTGTGTGTGTTATTCTTAGATGGTCCTCTTTTATCTGTCTAGGAGGCATCTACTGAGTTGGAGAAAGAAGTTGGATTTATCCGATTGGGACCTCCATTTTTCTGGAACAATATTCGCATCCGACTCGCAAAGAAAAAAAGGAGTTTGAAAGCCATGCCAAAAGAGAGAATTTGGATAAACTGATTTTATTAATATCCCATTCTGATAGTGATAACACATGCTTATACACTATTCAAGAACACAAAACACTGGTGTTCCGTTTGGTTCCTGAGAAAATCAGAAAAGAAAAGAAAATTTAGCACTAGTACTAGAAAAATTTACTACCTTTTAACTAAAGGGTGATTGTTGATCATACTTAACGAGGGAGCCAATGATATTCTTGAACTTAGATGGCTAAAAAATTTAAGTAAGGTCAAAGATGACATTAAACTAATACCAACCTAGTAGCATAACTTTTTATCTTTTATTTATTTTTTTCAAAAATTAACGTGGGAATATATAGGTCATTCTTCAGTTAGATTAATATTTTAGTTTTAAATTTCACTTACATTTGAATTAGTGGTTTAATTTTTCACTTACACCCCAAATGTCAATTTTTGGTGAGGTCATAGTGCTTTTGAGGTATTAAATGACTATGCTACCCTTTGACCTGCTGTTGACTATTTTTGTGACCAAACTACCCCCAACATTCACCTTTTTTCTCTTCTTCCTCCAGATCGGCCATCATCCAATTCACCCCTCAACTCCACCCATCAATCTCATCCACACACACACACACACACACACACACACACACACACACACAAACATATCTATCTATATTTGGGTTGTGGATTGGAGGTGGAGGTGGCGGTGGTCGGGCGATTACAGAACGGTGGCTGCGAATCAGGGGTCAGCCGGATCGATTGTTTTGGGTTGTGGATTGGAGGTGGCGGTGGCCGGGCGAGCTCGGAATGGCAACTGCGAATCATCGGTGACAATGGCCTCAGAGAAGAGGGAAGAACCCATGCGACCAAATTGTTCAAGCTTATTCATGGCGTTTTGATCTTGCCATCCTCCACAACTACTTCATTGTCGTCGCCACCACTTGAATTGCCAGTTCCACAAACCAGCAGCCATAGCCGAGCATAAAGCTCAATGTACTCTCTGGGATAACGCCTCTGACAGTCGCTCTTCTTCAAGCTTTCGTTCTTAGTAGTGACACCTCTTGTGTTCGCCTAATGCCGAACACAGCTATGCTAGTTAGCACTGGCTGCCGCTTCATCGCCGAACAATAGATAGAGGGGCCTTTTTGTCATTTAAGATTACACATATTTTGTATTAAAAATTTGAAGGTAAAAGGGTCAATTGGCATGTGTCAAAGGTTAAAAAGTAAATTGGGGTATAAGTGAAAGTTGAAACCAAAATCTTCATCTACCTAAAAAATGACCTAGCCTCAAAAATGTCTTTGTAATTTACCCTACCCTATTTTCTATATGTTAATAGAAAGGCCATACATTGAAAGGAGATATGCATATGTCACGAGGTCCCCATTCTTATCTTCTCACTTTTTGCCACCCATATATGTAACAGACTAGTCAAAAAAATACATATTATATATGCAGTATATATATATATATATATTTTAAAATTTATAAATATTTTGAAACACCCTTTGTCATTTTTATTTATTTATTTATTTATTTATTTTTATTAACATAAACATTATTAAGACTTAGATCGATGGTAAGTCATTCTAAATCATATATATATATATATATATATATGCACTGATGTCCTTGACACATACATACATATATATATATATATATATATATATATGCACTGAAGTCAAGGATGTCCTTGACACATACATACATACATATATATATATATATATATAGTGATTCGATAACTCAAGACCACATGACATCTGAAAAGTCTCACTGATACAAAAGTTATTCCACTTTTTTTTTTTTTTTTTGCTAGGTTTTCATCAATTCGAACCTTGTGCATGCTGATTATCTCATCAAAAGTACACATATTGGTACATAGTACATACACACATACATATGCATATGCTTTATATATCCAAATACAATTTTATTTTTATTTTTTAATTCAAGCAAATGAACACAAACTCGCAATATTATCCTGAGTAGCAGACTTGAATATTCATATTAATAATTTAATATACATCTATATATGTAACTTATCTTATTTGTATGATTTATCCATGCACATAGGGGGAAAAGAAAACCATCTATGCACATAAATCATGCACACACACACAGACATAATTAGCATAAGAAAGCGTGGAGGAATAGTTATTGAACACTATCATTTAAGATGATTACATATAAGAAATCTACAATATTAGCATTGAATATATATTTTTCCAGTTATATATGTAAGCACCTCAGAAGTGTTCATTAATTAATTTAATTATAAGGATTGCCTCGGTGTCATGAATTAATGTCAAACATGCATGCACATTACCATGCATCCACGAGAAAGCAGGACAATAAAATATGTGAAATGCAAACATGAGAAAGAGAAGTAGGTATTTGGCGTGCCTGTGCACCGTGCACATACACAACCGTACACCTGCAAACATGAACGATTCTGATGCTCACCGGGCACGAAAGAGGGGATAAGGACTGTACAAAACCAGTTTTTTTTTTTTTTTTTTTTTTTTTTTTTTTTTTTTGGGGGGGGGGGGGGGGGTATTTTAAGCACTAGTGTTTAGGGTGGGGCGAGTCCGAAAAAGAATGCTAACTTTACGTGCAAAAGACAAAGATGAATACGAGGGCTGTTCCTGGCATCCCACTGTTTTTAGTGTTAGAGATGGTGAGGTACTTGGAAGGATTAACGTACAACAAAAGGCTCTTATTCCCTCGTAAAGAGGACAGAGAAAAAAAATAATGTCTCTATTGAAAATGCAAAAGCAGAAGAAAAATAGTTCATATTATATATATTTTTTTAAATAAATAAATAGAATTTTATTGATGTGAATGGTTTTTTCCATTCTTAGGGGTATAACAAAATTACAATATATAGTTTTCTTTATACCTTTATTTTGTATATGATCGAACTAGAAAAAGGGACTCCAACACGAAACATTCCTTCGAGGAGCTGGACACTAGCCTACCTAGGCCATTTTGCATAAGAACTGGGTGTTGGACATTACCCTTTGCCTGTCTAACAGTCAAAGATTTTGTTCTGCTTCGTTACACTTCTTTTGTGGGCCGGAGGCCGTTATTATACAAACTGCTTTAATTGTTTTACAAATTTCATGCACCCCATATTTCATATTTTTGTCAGTACTTTTTAAATATTAAAAGTAAAAGTATATAATTATAATATAAATGTGTATTTAGACATAGGGAGGCGCTATTCGCACATAATCGCACTTCACTTTTCTATCTTTGTACTACATTCTTATATAAAATGACAATTATATTCTTAACTTTACAAATAAATGATTACTCTATTACTTTTTAAATGGCATAACTGTTATTTAAGATTTTCTCTCTTTATCTCTAATTTTTAATATTTTAGGTCTCTTTTGACAAAATAAAAAAAAAAAATTGAATAAATTCTCTTTTGCCCAGACCAAAAAAAAAAAAAAAAAAAATAAAAATAAATTTTTTTTTTTTTTTAATTTTTTAAAAAAAAAAAA
>JAOTQH010000040.1:1525700-1539108 GCA_025631255.1 Cornus kousa
TTTTGTATCTATCTATATCTAAAAATCAATGTAGTTTGTAATCAAACATATTTGTAGTTGGAGCTAATTTTTATATAAAAGTTAAAACAAACCTTCATTATCATATATAAAAAAAAACAAACAAACAAACAAAAAAAAAAAAAAACAAACATTCCAACTCTCTCTCTCTCTGATTCTCTCTCTCTCATGTGGGATCATGAGTGTAATTACAATTGCAAAAAAAAGAGCAAGACATCAATAACACAAGAAAAAACAAAGTTGCATGTAAGTTGGAATAAGTAATAATTAATATACTCTTGCTTCAAGATGAGACCTTCAAACCAGCACTACTCAAAAGTGAGAGTATCCAAAGTCAATTACATCACCAAGAGGAGAAATTGAAGGTGATGAGCAAGTTGCAGCTGAAGAAGTTGCCGGAGGCATTAGCGCGTAACTTGGATTATCCTCCATGATTGGATATGAAGTTTCCATGCACCCATCTTCCACCACCATTGGGCTGTTGATCATAGCCGAGAGTTCGCAAGGATTCAGCTCCCATGAGTATTGCTCACCACCCCAATATCCATTATTAAGTTCATCAAAGCAAGGGAAATCTCCATGGTTAGGAGCCAATGCTGACATACTTGAAGCATCAAGAGAGAGTTGATTGATTTCTTCACAATGTGATTGAATTTCAAGAAAGCTTGTGTTTGAGCCAAGGTTTTGATCATTTGAAGTGTTGAAACTGCAATTGTTGAAGTTTGTATTGGTGGGATTGGAAGGAGGCTTCAAGCAGTTATCAGGAACAATGCAGTCCAAGTAGCCTGAGTTTGTGTCACTAGAGAAAAAGAAGTTATTATTAGGTGATGAAGTACCATATGAAGATTGAGAACAAGAGTCATTATCAGATTGGATGGTGGTCTGATCAGTTTGACATATGTCAAGCTGACATGGACTGTTCTGATTGGTGGGTTGTTTAGTACTCTGAGTGGTGGTAGTGGTAGTGAGGAACTGGGATGGGTGCAAGAGTGTCTGGACATCTAGTGGAGTGAGAAGAGAGTGAAAAGTTGTGTTGTCAGAGTATATGAAGTTGGTTCTTGCTTGGGTGCCCTTCATGGAAAGGGCAGCCCTATCATAAGCAAGAGCTGCTTCTTGAGCAGTGTCAAATGTCCCAAGCCAGTGTCTCTCTTTTGTTGTAGGGTCTCTGATTTCAGCAGCATATCGTCCCCAAGGGCGGCGTCTCACGCCAAGGAACCTCCCTGGCTCTGCTTGCTTCCTCCGGCCTCTTCGCTCACTAGGTTGAGGTGGGGATGTGTTTCGCTGAAGTAGCGAAAACCCCATTTGAGTTGGGATGGTTTCAAAGCTTGTGAAGGGTTTATCTGAGGTTTTGGAGGTGGACATTTGGTAGAGGTATTTAAATGTGGTTGAATGAGATAGGGAAGAACAAGAGGAGGGACTTATGTCTGAGACCTATAGAAGAGTTGGGAATGTAGGAGCTGAGAGGAGTGAAGTTTTGAGTTTGAATGGTAGTGTGAGGAAGCTATGGGGAGCCCTTTTAAAGACTCTATTTTGATCATGGAGAGAGGGCAGAAGGACAGTACTGCACATGTCATTCACTGAAAGACCATCCTTCCTTTTTCACCCACTTTTAAAATCTTTTTTCTTATTTTCTATAAAACTTTTACTCATTCATGCCAAATACTTATCAGCTACAAGTCATAGGTGAATTCTAAGATTCCTTGCATAGCCAAAAAAAAAACTTAATAGGTTGTTCCCTAAGTACCCTTTTGAGTTCTTGTTTCATTACAACAGCTATTCTTCCAAGTCACAGTTTAGTCTAGAGCATGTATGCTCTGTCACTCACATTGAGGCATAACCATGGTTTGCTTCAGCTCAAGTCATTTCAAAGTTGAAGAAGGGACTAAATTAAAGTAGTATCTTAACTAAATAGTAAATACATTACATGTCTAGATCAAAATAATCAAAGACAGACACATAGGAATGTTTGATTTTAATGAGAAAAATTTGAGACTTATGATTGAATGGTTGGTGAGAACAAAGTGCTTGAATAGTAGGATGATCCTTAGGAATAAAAAATAAATAAATAAATAAAAATAAAAAAATAAAAACCAAAAAAGGGAAGCCTCGTGTTATTGTTTTTGTCTGCAATACTCCTAGAGAGTCTCAAACGTTTGAATTTGGAGGTTCTAATCATATTGGCCTGTGTGGTATTATTGTCTGATATGCTCGTAGAGATCCGCATTCTATGCAAAATAAATCAGCTAAATTTCTTGTGAGTTCTTGTCTGCTTCATGATTTTCAAAGAGAGCAGTTAAGATCATCTCTAACTTAACTGAATTATCTAAGAAAAAATCAATATAATGTTTAATGTTTCTTGCTCTGTGTAATGGAAACAAAACTCATGAGAGTCCAAAGACAAATGAGTCACTTCATAAGGGCTCTTAAGTCAAAGTTTAATCTATGTTTTGTTGTCAGTTTTTAGGCTTCACATATTACTTTGGCTATTATTATTCCATCACAAAGCAGTTTTACCGCCTGGTCAAATATAATGTGTTAAAAATAGATTTAATTGCGTTGAAATATAGAAGAGAATCCACTACAGTATAGGATGGAGACGCTCCATTCCATCTGCTTCATAATTAATAAATCTCCATTAAAGTTAACACAGCAAAATCTAAGAGAGAAAACTGGTCTCTTTTTCTCTAAAGCAACTACAAAAGGCTAATAGTCAAAAGGGTAATCAAAAGCTTAAAGAACACTTGGAAAGCAAGGTTGATCAAAACTGCCCAAACAAAAGATGCAAGTGGGGCACTAATCCATGTTATAAGCAGTTCCAACAGGACATATATAGCTTTCCTCTTTGATTGAACTTCACATGCCTAAATGCATTGGGAACTACAAAAAAAAAAAAAAGAAAAAAAAAAAAAAACTAATCATAATCAAATGGGTCAACCTCCTTTCTTGTTTTTAACATTTCTAAATCCCAGAAAGCTTTGTCACTGGTCACTATTATGGTCTATTTGAGTTGTATATTGATGAGATATATATATAAATAGTAATAGAACAAAACTGAGAGATAGAGAAGGTTGCAACAATGCATAACATAATTAAAATATAAAGGTGTGACATGGACTTAGAATATATGACCCTTGACTCCTCCACTATGGATTTCAAGATCCAAACACAAATGAATAATTTAAATATCCCCATTATCTTAATACAAAAAAGGTGCCAATTTAATATACCAAATGTGATTATAAAAATTACCCATAATGACATAGTATGACCACTACTGCAATATGTACTATAAGCCTCAAAAAAGACCCCATATGACATTTATTTACTATAAGCCTAAAAAAAGAGTGGGTGAAAAATGGAAACATGAAAAGCTCATATGATGAGATGCTAGTGATTTAACTGGAGTAACATATGTCAGCTCTTGTATGGAAGTGTGTTTTTAGGGCATTTGTGAGAATGAAGAAGAGTCGATCAAGGCTTGCATATGAGAAGATGTGAGCCACTTCACCAGGGTATGGAGTTCAATTTGAAAAAGTATTTACACATAGTTGCTTAAAATGGATGGGCTTTGTTGGAACTTTAAAATAAAACTGATGGGCAAACATGAGCTGGTGTATTAGGGGCCCTCTCTCTCTCTCTCTCTCTCTCTCTCTCTCTCTATATATATATATGTATATGTTGTTGTTACACTGACAAGAGAAGAGAAACTTAATTTGGGTCAGATTGGAATTTTGCACATTCTCCAAAACAGGCACACACTTTTGTCTAGTTTTTAAGGTCGCCCGGAATTTAGGGAAAAAGATTGTGTTTTTCTTAGGACTTGGGAGTTGGACTTTGACGAGAGAGAGAGAGAGAGAGAGAGAGAGAGAGAGAGTTGATGATGAGACATCTTGAAATGGGAAGGGAGCAAATGTTCCCAATCTTATTTGACCACTTAGAATCATTGAAGAGTCCTTAGTCCTTACTCCTTAGCAATTCCCTCTGTTTCTTGAACTACAAAAGGAGTAGGGTAATTTAGAGATTACGCTGTCTATTTGTCATGATTAGAAGACCATAGTGCCACTTTCAGGGAATGAGGAGGGGATGGTTTGCAACAGAATCGAACAAATATCAGTGTAAATTGATATGAGATTATGAACCGATCGATACGGCAAATCATGAATGTGGCATATATGCTCTAAGCTCTCTCTGATTTTCAGGTCGAACCTAATGCCATCAACCTATGCGGAATTGCACCTAAGTGTTCCTCTTGAATAATTTGATGGTATTGTGAGGATGGTTTTGCCTTTGAATAATGAGAAATGCTTCTAAGGTCGGAATTTTGATAAATTCTTGGCCGAATAGTGTTTATTCACATGATATAATACAGGGTTAAGTATAAAAAATTCTCCAGGACTATGTTTGAATTTGCAAGTAACACTCCTAAACTATATTTTGTGCATAATATATCTCCTGAACTATTACATTTTGTTGCAAAATACCCAAATACATAGATTATATTTCATTGAATGACCATAATGTCTTTTCTTATTGAATTACACTTAATATATTTTTCTTATTGAAATAAATTATATATATATATATATATATATATATCATACTAATTTGACGACATATTATCTATTAAATTTGCATAAATTTACCTCTAATTTTTAAAAATTAATTGTGTAAATAAAAATCTTAAGTACAATTTTTTAAAAAAATTCTTAATTTTTCATGAATATATTGCATGAAAAAGAAGGTATTTTTTTATTTAAGTAATTTTTTTATTTTTCAACAATATGTTGTACAAAAAAGAAGGTATTTTTTACGATAAAAAAGTTTAATTTGGATGTATTAAGTTTTATTACAAATAATAAGTTAATCATTTTAGGAAATGACAATTACAAATCTATTTATTATTTTCATTTTTATGATAAATTGATACTAATAATAAAATTAAGGTAAATAGTATAATTAATATTTATATAAAAATAATAATAAAATAATTTAATAAGAAATGACTTAATGAGAGAGGGTGAAAATAGTCTTTTGCGCTAGATTTGTTCTTAATTACAACAAATAAAAATAGTTCAAGGACAGTTTTTGCAAATGAACAATAGTTCAATGGGTATATTTTGCACTTTACCTTATAATAAATGGAATTCATGTTGGATTCCACTTCACTTAGCTTGTGAATAAATATTTTTTGAACAAGGATTTCGGTGCAAATCTTCACTTAGAACTACACTCTTGAATAATATAAGAGCATAATTTACCTTCTAGATAAATAAATAAAAAAAATTAAATTAAATTTTTAAAAGGAAACAATATATTAAATGCATGTCATCTTTAAAAATTAAAATATAAATTATGGATTATTAAATTGGGACAAAACAAGAACCAACTTACTTGCAAATTTGATAATTAATATTTTTATTCCTTAAAAAAATCATTATTTGATCAATCATTACCAGGGGCATCATGTAAAAATTTAAACATGCATACATAAAACTAATAGTATTCACTATTCTCAGGTATGTCACGTCTTAAATCATTACCAAGAAAATTCTCACCCATCATATTCATACATCTTCACTTGTCTATCTCAAAATCATTCGTGTCAGTAAGCATTCTTTCAAAATGCTATATTTAGAGGTAATTTTTCCATCACTTATGAGTTGACATCTACTGTTAACACAGTTTTACAGAAATCAAGTGGTGCATCCGATTGGGAGATGAGATAAATTTGCCTTCAAAATATAATCCAAGGTTGGTAATTGGCAGGTTTTAATGAGTTTTGTACTATAATGAATGAGCAAATAAATAATAGATTAATTACCCATTATCAATCCGTCTATAATGGGTTATAAACGAGTTGAGTGTTAAATGGGTGACTTGACCCATACCTAACCTAATGATCCGAATATTTTTAGACACAAATTATTTAAGCGGATTTTGTTTGAGCGGGTTAAGAAAAGTATAAATTGCTATCCTAATTTAATGTGAAAAAAATATAATTGCTCTTTTTCTTTTTCTTTTTCTTTTTTGTTACAATGTAAGAAGTGTTATAAGTTAGATTAATATATGTAGAGAGTTGAAACCTGACACTCCAAAGTCCATCGCAAATACTAATCCATTGGACTATCGAAGCATCTACAACTACTCTTAAAAAAATACATAAATGTTTTTTTATGATTTTATGTATTTGTGAAAATTGTAGAATTAAGAAAAACTTAATAATTTTACTAATTAATAAATCTGAGTCTCTCAACTTTGTGTATTTTCCTAAGAAAAAAAAAATTAAACTTCCTACTTATGAATTTTTTATAATTAATAAATAAGTAGATTATGAAGGAGGCATATAATTTTAGGAGTGCATGGGATGGGGCATCTCTTGAATAGTATCACTATATTACAAGGGAAGCTTCTAGTTTTGGTACCACTTCTTCATTATAAGTTAATTTGTAAAGCTTCTTCTACGTTGTCCACCACCAAACTTGGTTCTGACTTCTAGTGTGTGAGCTACATGCTAGAAAGACACTTAGATGTGGAGTCTATTTGTAAATTTTAAAATTGGTCAAGCTGCATCTGGATGCACTATAATTTTATCGTGTCTAATACTATATTCGATAACAAGTAATTTGTTAAAAAATAATAATCGATCTAAGATATTTCACTCTTAATATTGTCATTACTCATACTCTTCTAACTTTTGTGAGGTCCATAAAATATCACTAATTATATAGATCTCATAAAAATATTGAGAGTAGCGGCAATGTCTGGAGTTCGTAAGAAAATAATTTTTCAAAAAATAAGTTTCGTATTTGGAACTCTAAAAACATGCTCCGGCTTTACAATTACAAAACTAGCCCATTTATGATAATGGGAAATTCAATTTTATGACATGATAAATTTCGAATTACTCAAAATAATTAATTTAACTTTCGTTTTCTTTTTAATCTTTCACATGGAAATATTCAACATGGGTATTAGAAAATAAGTAAAATCAAAACCATTCCAAAGAATAGAGGGATACTTAGCTTTAATACACATACATATAGATTCACATACATATATATATACTGTGATTGAGGAAATGAGCATAAAATTGCAAATCTTGGAACAGAGGTTATACAGGGAAACACAATCTAAAATTGTGTGATAGAAGACACAATACAATCTATTACAATCGAACACTAATCAGATTTGGTGACCTACCTATTTTTGGTCAACCAATTAAAGATTGGCAACACAATCAAACGACCCACCAAACCCACCCAGTCCTAGGAATAGGATGTGGCGTGCTCAAAAGGACACGTGTTTTACTGTTCCCTAGTACGTTCTAATAGATCGACGGCTCGGACGTGTCGATCACAAACTACCCCCTTTGGGGTCCAGCTCAGCTCTGTGACGTCACCGTGGGGCGACGTGTCAAACAAGTGAACGTGAATCGCGGGGCAGTGTATAATGATGATCCGAGGTTAGATGTACGGTCAGGATTCGATTGGGGAGAGGACCTTATTATAAACAGTGAAAGTGAATCTACTACCAACTATGGAAGAAGAAGGCAGTCAAAGATACGGAGTCCTGATTTTTTGAATGGACGGCTGAGATTTAAAAGTAGGATTTCTTTAGTCCTGATTTTTTGAATGGACGGCTGTGATTTAAAAGAATCCTTCTTTTGTCCCTGTTTCCGGCCACAAACGTAGAGATTTGTTCCCTCCTCAGTCATCACATTCAAACTATATATGTGTCTACTCTGTCCTTGCACATTGATATTGTTAGTTAGAGACTATTTCATGTTCATGTTCTCCATTTGTTCCTTTCAAGTCAAGATTGAACTTTGTTTCAACAATGGTTTTGACGAAGGCTGCTATTGTGTAGCTGTAAAATATTTTTTTCATAAAGATTTTATTTTTTCAGTTAAAATATTTTTTTCTTTTTTTTTATTCAGTGTTTGACAAAAAATTTAGGTCGAGTCCATCCAACGATACGTGTAAAATAACTTATTAAAAATTGATGGATAAATTATATTTGTTAGATTTTAATATTTTTTTTCTTCATAAATATTTTACGGTATTCAAACACCAGAAAATAAAAAAATATTTTTTAAAATATATTTTACATCCTAACAAAAGGTGCTTAAGTATTGATTTACTACGATAAAATAATGAATTGCTAATTGATAATGTAATAGAAATGTGGATAATTTTAATTTACTACCATTTATCTCTCTGATTGTGAGTACATTACTCAATAATAGAAATTCCTCATCCAATGAAATTCTATTTAAGCATATTGTTCAACTTCTCAATCAAGTTGTAATATATAAACACACGTACCGGTGTTTATATTGAATTATCACAACAACATTCTCTCATATAAAATTAGGTGGTAAAATTTGGATTGTGGAGTTGTATTCCTCTTGAATTTCAAAACAAAAGCTATTTTTTTAAAAAAATTACATTTTGAAAAGTATATAACTTGAGACATTGGAGTTGCATAATGAAAGTAAGAATTTTTTATCTTAACCAAACCGTTTCATAAATAGGACTATAAATAAATAATCATCTTTAATATTCAAACAAAATTATGTATATGGATTTTTTTTTTTTTTTGAACCAGGAACTCCCAAACTACAAACCTGGGTCACGCGCACCGGCCCCTCAACACGCGCAGCGGTCAATCAATCGAGAGGAATAGATGGCTTGGGAAGAGTCGAACACTGACCAAATGCAAACCAGCCCCAAGCTCCTACCATCACAGCTATATATGGAAATTTTCTGCACCACTGGTTGTTGTGGCTCCTAAGAGAGATTCGATCAAACCTTCAAACTCTCCCCCACCTAAAAAATGGAGCACCCAATATAATTTACCAGATCCTCAAGCACTTATGTAGAATATGATATATCAATTCCAAAAAATTTGGTCAGGAACACACGTACAACTTCAAACTTTGAACAACCAAGTGTCAAAATTTTCTGTGTGGTCGTGACCAGTGACAATAAAAAATCTTTATCTTATATAACACATTTAATTTCCAAACAACATGTATAATTTATTTAAAAAAATGATCCATTAACTCACTTAGTACAGTTACAAAATAAGATGATATTGTATGGTACAACCACTAAACTAACATATGATTGCTACATTTTTCACATCAGCTCTTATGACTAGGATTCTAAAAAGGAAGAATGTGAATAAGCCATACCATACATTATCATCATAAGCAACAAATTAGCTCTGGAAGAACATAGGTTTATTATGTCACTGCGGCTACTTCATTGAATCTGCCAACCATCTCCTCCTCGTATTCGAAGGACCAGAAGAACCGTCTTTAGCATCATGCCACACCATCTCCATCTGGTATGCAACAAAGAGAGAGGTCAACAACACAGCCAACTTCTATCATTGAAACTATACCAATAACACAATATATTGAATTAGCTAAGATGGACGTGTAGTTGGCATAACCAGGACAAACATTACTGTGGATAAAAGCATTGCAAACTTTCATATTGGTTTTTAATGCATCAAGTTTAAAGCAGAGTCAGTTGTGCTCCTACCAAAACTACGTATGCCTTGGTTGGATAAAATAGACCTTAGAGGTGTCTTTTGCAACAAAACTCTTCAATTGTGGTGTGCTAGTGAAGTAATTTATGATCTCATAACTAATTGTATATTTCTATTTGTAAACTAATTATTTGATGCAAGGATGATGCACGAGAATGAATCAAAGGGTGATAAAATTGAGATAAAAAGTTTTAGCAATATAAACAGACCTCCCCAACTATGACAGTGTCACCCTCCTTGACACCGAGTTTGATGAGAGACTTGTTCACACCACATGCATCCAGAACATGTTGGAACCTTCTCCCGGAATCTATATATCTGTTCAAAAACACGTGATGGGAAATATTTCGATGAGTTGCATTAGAATGCTAAATAGATGTGATACACCCAAAAGGAGAGTAAAATTGAGGAATTATACTTTGTCCAGATAAGGTTAATCAACCAGCCTGATAACAGGAGCTGATAGAAAATCCTGTCTGAGATTCAAATATACGTAGGCTTTGAACATGAAAAATCCACAAAATATACATTTTTTTGGGTCCAACCCCAAGTTTTCTCATGAACGAGTCCAACCAAAGTTATACATCTGAGAAACCAAGGTTCAGACAAGATAATCCTCTTCAAATTTTGGGTTGGCTATGTTCAAACATAAGGAGTAGACCGAAATGTATCTTTACAGTCATGTTAAAATTTTAACAAAAAACGATTCACAATATAATGGCAGCAGAAAAGAAGAGAAAAAGTATGAACCCAATAGCAGCGTGAACGAAATACGCACCTCCAGTTCGTCATTTGAACAAAACGTTGCAACCCCGATCCAACTACATGCCACGTACTGGAACTACTGTCGTGAGAGATCTCAAACTCATTAATAGGAGCAGTTCGCTGCTTTTGTACCATTTCAGCCACATGGTTCAAATTTCCAGGATCTCTCCAATCTAGATCAGAAAGAACTTGTCAATGGGGAAATGGCATCCCAACCAGGGGACAAAAAAGATGAACTACATTCATGTGTGTGTAATTGAAACTGCTGACATAATTATAAACTAAATTATCAAATTACGCGTCTAAATGGAGGGATACAAAAAAAATAAAATAAAATAAAAAAATCATATGTACATGCATAAGTTGATTTGGAAAAATCAGTTACAAACATTTGATATTCAAACATCCTACTTCCAACAGTCATTTGTTCTCGTCTCCATATAATTACCCCAAACATCATTAATGCTTCAGGTTGAGTACCAATCCAATAAAATCACATTGAAGAATATTTCCAAAGCAATCAGGCATCATCTAACACTTTGTAAGTAAAAATAAAAATTTTGTATTTGAAAAAAGGAACCTATTGGCACACCAACATGTTCAAATACCTTGACTCCAATAGTTTTTAAAAACTGGAAATTTAGGTAAATTCGTTTTTAGATAATTTGAAACAAGATTTTGTATGAAATTAAAATCCAGAAGAATCATAGTAGCATGGCAATTCAATGTGGATAAAATTAGATATATATTATAAAAATTCATTTTTACTGATCACAATGGCAGGCAACTCCATGTGTGATGGCCAAATTTGCAATGTTGCAAGATAAATATACAAAAATCCAAAGAAGAGAATGAGAACAAGAATGATTTTAGAAAGTTAAAAATAATATGATGAAAAGAGCAATTCCTTGGATGGGGTGTGTGAATACCAACTAGGAAGAAAATATATATATGAGGAAGAGAAGAAATCTCCTTTCTAGCCTCCATACATTAAATTGGGCTTATCTTATTTTTAATTTCACGTTCCTATGAAAAGAAAATGTATTGCATACTAATTATGGCACACATGCTCGGATGCACATACACACACAAGTAGCTATGCAATTGCTCACACATATTGAGGACAAGAGATACCACAATGCGTTCAAACA
The DNA here is from genome assembly GCA_025631255.1 of Cornus kousa. Lineage (NCBI taxonomy): Eukaryota > Viridiplantae > Streptophyta > Magnoliopsida > Cornales > Cornaceae > Cornus > Cornus kousa. The sequence goes on from JAOTQH010000040.1 coordinate 1,537,193, forward strand.
AGAAAGATGAATTTATGACCTTCCTTATTGGCTTGAATTCCTTTTCGCACAAGCTCATAGGCAGCGCAGATCACTTCATAAGTGCCCTCTCTTTTCACGGCACTAATGCAGAAAGGTTCAATTCCACGAGCATGCAGCCTTTCCTTGAATGATGCCCACTTTTCAGATGCCTCTGGAAGATCCATTTTGTTGAAAGCGACTAGATAAGGCTTTTCAGCAATTTCAGGACTAAACATTTCCAGCTCAAGACGAACTGCGTCAAACTCATATTCTGGTTGTTGCGACGAGCCGTCAACAACATGTACCTAAGCGTCACAGCAACAACATGTACCTAAGCCTCCATATTGATAATTGTTCTATTAGTCTAACAACAATGTTTGCACAAGCCCATCCAACAGCAAGAAAAGTAAAATAAAGAAAGAAAAGTTATATGCCAATATCAATCAAAAACACTTCAATCAACTCAGAAATATCCAGAATGATGCAAGAGCAGTTTATACAAAGGATGTAGTTAATTCTTAAAGGGGATAGAGAATTAAAATTACTTCTCTTTATGAATAACTTTTTTTTTTGATAAGTTTTTTATAATTTAATTAAATAGTTATTTACTAATACTGGCTGAACTTCTCTTTATGAATAACTTATGACGGAGGTCAATTTATCGATGAGGATTATGATGTATGGCTAAAGATTGTGAGTTCTTTATTTTAAATACAATGAAACAGATTAAACTGAAATTTCATAATACATAAGTTAGCTTTGCGGCATTTGTGTGTGTGTGTGTGTGTTGGGGGGGGGCGGGGGGGTGTATTAAAATTATGTATAATTATCAATTGAAAGAATCCAGTGATATGTATATAATTCTTGTATCTCCAAATTTTATGATTATGTTTGCACAATGAGGGTTTAAGATTATGAATGATTTAGTCGTGAAGAATTGTCTAATACATTGTAAAAAAAATAGAATTACTTTAATAGACATCAATGTTGAAATAAAAATCTTCTAGCATTCTATACCACAAAAATAATTAGATTACAACGGTTGATGAATCGATGCACAAACAAATACGGTATAAATTTTTTTGGTTACCAAACAATTCCTTTCTTCTTCTCTCCCCTGCTGCTCCCGCACCACTCTTTCTCTCTCTACGCGCCCATTTTTTCCTTCCTCTGTTTTCCATCTACGCCCTATTGGCGCCATCTCCGCCAGTTTCCACCAACTCTCACCCTCGGCGACTGCAATCCGATGTTACTCAACTTGTGGACTCAAGACCTAAACGCGCGAATCGTCCGCCACCCGAGTCGTTCCTCCTTGGTGATTACGATTTCAAGCACTGGCTTGTTGTGATGGACCAACCCGAGGAGGACGACACTTCCAGGGACAAGATCATCGATAGTTACATCAAAACCCTAGCCATGGTTGTTGGAAGGTTCGGACTAACGTTTTAATTTTTTTCCCCAGTAATTTTCAGCCTCTTTTCTGATAAATTATTACTAGTACATGTCCCGGACAATCACAGGCCCGTATGCGAGTAAAACTTTGGAATATATATATATATCAATCAGAATGTTGAGAGCCCAATACTTCAGGGTTTTCAGCCTTTCTCTCATCTGAAACATTATAAGTGACTTCTTATTTTTGAAATTTTCTATATGTTTCTTTTATTTTTGGATTTTGATGTTTGTATTTTTCATGATGTTTTGTGTTGCTTTTATAAATGATTATAATGTGTGTATATAAATATATAAATGTGTTATCTTTAATATCACCAATAAGTTACTCCCTCCGTTCCAAAATAAGTGATATACTTCAAAATTCAATACACTATTTTTTGAATATTCCTAATATACCCTTTGTATTGAAATTATAAAAGTAATCAAAACTTCTTAAAAAAAAAAAAAAACCTCTTGTAGAC
>JAOTQH010000040.1:1571692-1602288 GCA_025631255.1 Cornus kousa
ATAGTAAGTGGAGCCAGGCCAGGGGGGGCACGTGCCCCCCCCTAGGCATACACTAACTCCGCCCCTGCCTATTGGAAGTAGCTCGATCTATAATGTTTACTTCTGGAGTTCCTAAACAATATTGGGGAGAGGGTGTCCTTACTGCCTCTTACTTAATCAATCGCATGCCAACCCGTGTTTTTCAGTTTCAAACACCACTTTCTGTCTTTACCCAATCATTTCCCAATGTTCGACTCTTTACCTCGTTACCCCTAAAAAAATTTGGGTGCACTGCCTTTGTCCATAACCACAGTCCAAAAAGAAGCAAACTCGATCCCCGAGCCTTAAAATGTATCTTCCTTGGTTACTCCCCAACTCAGAAAGGTTACATGTGTTATGATCCTACCTCTCGCAGATTCTATGTCACTATGGATGTCACCTTTTTTGAAAATCAGTATTTCTTTCCGACAACTTCTCTTCAGGGGGAGAATCATATGTGCGAAGATAAGTTCTGGGAAGTTTCATTACCCATGTCTCTACAGCCTTCAGCTTCACCTGTGTCTTTGCCCGCAACTGAACCAACAGTGACCACAACACCAAAGGGGGTGTCACCGTATGTTACTTCACCGAGTTCCGTGTTTACTCAAGACGACAACCAAATTCTAAAATAGTAAACGACTTTATCTCTCTGTATGGATAGGAGTCTGAACCAAATGCAGGTTCATCAGGTACCATTCATGCCATTCCTATGCCTGATTTGGAGTCAATAGATAACCTTAATCTACCCATTGCTCTTAGAAAAAGGAATTAGAACCTGTAAACAACACCCATGTCCAAGTTTGTTTCGTTTCACAGACTGTCCTCCTCTTTTAAAACTTTTTCCACTAATCTGTCATGCCTAGAAATTCCCAGGTCTATACAGGAGGCTCTATATGTTTCTGAGTGGAGGAAATGCAGTCCTTGGAAAAGAATAAGACTTGGGAGATGGTTGATCTTCCAAGAAATAAGAAGCCAGTGGAATGCAAATGGGTGTTTACGGTCAAGTACAAAGCTGATGGATCTATTGAAAGATATAATGCAAGGCTGGTTGTGAAGGGCTTTACACAAACATATGGAATTAATTATCAGGAGACATTTGCACAAGTGGCTAAGATGAATACAATCAGAGTTCTGTTGTCTCTGGCTACAAATTTTGATTGGCCTCTTCACCAACTTGACGTAAAAAATGCTTTCCTAAATGGGGAATTAGAAGAAAAGGTGTACATGAATTTACCTCCTGGCTTTGAGAAGAAACGTGGAAGTAATAAGGTGTGCAAACTGAAGAGATCTCTATCTGGATTGAAACAATCTCCACGGGCATGGTTTGAGAGGTTTACCAAGTTTATTCTGCAACATGGATACCTCCAGAGTCAAGCTGATCAAACACTCTTCTTCAGAGACACGGAAGATGGTAAAATCACTATTCTTATAGTGTATGTTGATGATATAATTATGACTGGTAATGACAGTATTGAGATGGAGATATTGAAGCGGATTTTGGCAGTTGAATTTGAGATAACGGATCTAGGCCCTTTGAGATACTTTCTTGGTATGGAAATTGCGAGGTCCAAGAAGGGAATATTTGTCTCACAAAGAAAATATACCCTTTGACTTACTCAAGGAAACTGGTTTGCTTGGTAATAAACCTGCTGAGACACCTATTGATCCTAATCACGGACTCAGTAGTGAAACCAAGGGATGCCCTGGAGATAAAGAGCAATATCAAAGATTAGTAGGGAAGCTGATTTATCTCTCATACTAGACCAGACATTGCATTTGTGGTTAGTGTAATCAGTCAATTTATGCACTCTCCAGATGAGAAATATTTGAAGCAGCTTACAGAGTTCTAAAGTACTTGAAGTGAACTCCTGGTAAAGGTTTATTCTTTGAGAAGAATAATCATATGCAGGTTGAGGCCTACACTGACGCTGACTGGGCTGGTTCAGTTAGTGATAGAAGATCAACTTCTGGATATTGTACATTTGTTAGAGGAAATCTAGTGACTTGAAGAAGTAAAAAGCAATCTGTGGTTGCAAGAAGTAGCGCTGAGGCTGAATTCAGAGCAGTTGCACAAGGAGTTTGTGAACTGTTATGGTTGAAAAAGCTACTTAAAGAATTGAAGGTTAGGTTCCTGTGTCTAGTCCTATGAAACTGTACTGTGATAACAAGGCACCTATAAATAATCCTGTTCAGCACGACCGTACTACGCATGTTGAGGTGGACCGCCATTTTATTAAGGAAAATCTTGAAAGGGGTGTGATTTGTATGCCTTTCATTCCAACCGAAGAACAACTTGCTGGCATTCTCACGAAAGGATTACAAAATACGTCTTTTGAATCAATAACTAGCAAGCTGGGAATGACTGATATCTTCGAACCAGCTTGAGGGGGAGTGTGGAAAGAGTCAACGATTCTCTAAGATTTTATACAGTTGTGTAATGTACAGCTATGTATTTATACAGCTGTGTAATGTTCAGCTATGTATTTTATTTATTGTACAACTAGGTAGGATTAGATCAGTTACCTTAATTTTAGGAGTAGATTACTATTTTATTAGCTGTAAATTATCTTTAAATAGGCTGTAATCTCTTGCCATTCGAATATGAAAAAGTATTCTTCTTCCTGTGTTGTGTTCAATTACATAGCAATGTTAACATTCAACTAGGCTGAGGAAAAAAATAAGTAAAAAAAGAACAAGTACCTGCTGGAGGTCCTGATCAGATGCAGTAGGGTTAACAGATGTTTGAATTGCCACTGGTCTTGCAGAGCACAAAAGACGTCTAACCTACAAAATTTGTAAATAGCAATCAAGTAGAAAGATGAGAATCAAATCTAAGTCAAGCTTCTATAGGAATCATAGCTAGAAGAAGGGCATAATGATATAAATTAGGAACCAACAAATCAATGAACTCTTGTCTGAAAACAATTAACTTGGGAGACTCTTAAAAAGTAAACGATATGTTGAATTCGAATGACCAATTGAAGAATGGTTGCAGTCGTAGTCAACCCCCCAGTGACATACAAAAATGATAGTGAAGATCGATATAATAATTTCCACAAATGGCGTATCAAAAAGAAAAACATAATTACAAGTAATATTTAGACAACTAATGAGACAATTATCAATAAGGACCTCATGAAATGGGGAACAAGAAGAGTGATACTCTGACGCTTGGACAGGGCCAAAGGGGGATTGGTGTGATCAAGTAAACGCACTGGAATTACGAACACATTTTTTTTTTTTTTTGACAAGTCACTGGAATTACAAACACATTACTGATAAAAATCCAGAAGTGTATTATAATTGACCTGTGTTAATTCTTAGGAAAGAAAAGGCGTGGGTCAGTACTTTATCAAAGTTGCAATAAATTTCTATAAAATTAAATTAAAAAAAAAAAAGGCCATTACAAATGTAGTCCCTGCTAATCGGAAGTGCTAGGACAGACTGGGTACAATAACTTTTGCCAATATCATTTGCACAAAGTCAATGGTCGGAATAGAACTCGCTTTCTTACATTTGGTAGCTCGAACAATTAGCTTTACAACAAGCAATGTTTCCCTTTTAATAAAATAATAAATCAATTTAAAATCAATAAAACAAACAGTTCCTTCTTTGTTTCAAGTTGCAATTTAGTACTTTTGTTTTAAAAAATTTAAGTATCTAGGTGTTCCAGAAAAAATCCATGCATTTATGGAATCAATTACTTTTTAAAAAAAAAATTTAAATAAATTAGGTTTCAGTTCAGAATTTTACTTTTTTGTATTTTTTTTCTTTTTCTTTTTTTCTTTGTATGTTTAGTGTTCACTTTTTTTGATCTTTATACATTTGAAATATCATAATAACCTGCTGTAACGGTAATTTTTGTTATAAAAACTCAAAATTAATTTCACAATAAAATTGTTATATTTATCCACAGAATGAAAATCCTAGCATGACCTGTCTGCGGATATTGAACCCACAGAAATAAAATCCTGGCTCTGCTCTTGCCATTTGATATATACTACAGGTACTATTTGGCCATATGCCAATCCGATCTAGCAACCATTTTGAGTCTATATTAATAACTGCAAGTGTATGTAGTTAAAGACAGGTATGCATTTATTCGTTGGTGACTATTTCCCTAATTCAACCACCATATGCTCTCCTTATTTAAGCTATTACCCAAACAAGTTAAGCAATCCTGATGTGCAACTTTTCAACTTAAAAAGTGTGCGCATCAAGGAATGAAGTGAAGATGTGAATGCCATCCCAATCTTCAGTAAGCACATTAAGCATGACAATCATAAAAACAATCTTTATATGAAAACCACAATTTACAGCTTGCTTCATAAAATGTTTTTCACATCTTACTGGCTTCATGTAACAAACTGCAACAGACCTCATTTAATCGCAGATCACGACCATACAGCAACTGTGTGCTAGAGTTAAAGATATGCTCCATTCCATCTGTGGTAGATCCATCAACAGAATCGGTATCCTCAAACTTGGTGTTCTCCGATCCAATTGTGTCAGAAATTGAGGAAGGAATCGTCACTGGATGCAGATGTAGCATGTAAGGTGTAGACATGGAAATTAAATTCACATCAGTTTGGGGTTCAAGTTCCTTGGATTTGTTTGAATGTCCCAAACATGACAAGGACAAATCTTCTCGACCAAGAAGAATGTATGCAGCAGCAGGCCAATCAGAGGGAGGAGATTCCCGGCACTTATCCAATGCCTGTGTATTTACAAAGAAATATTGTTTTGATGAATTAGTAAAGTAAATCATTCATTAAATGATTGAGGGAATCTAAAAAGCATCAAGATAACTCCAAGGGCAATCCAGTAGTAGCACAACGGTGGACTAGATAATTAGTTAACGCCAACCACTGACCACAAAAGGTAAACAACTACGACATTGAAAGCGGATAATAATTATCATTGTTGCAAGAGGTTTTAGGTGCAAATAGGTACACTGTAGCCAACAATCAATTTCTGTGACTATAATGCTAAAAAGTATGTTTCAATAGGAACTGGATCCTACTACTCCCTATTTAAGAGTGGCAGATAGCAGTACAGCTAACAGCCGATGGTCACAAATGCCAACAATCACAACTCCATGATACACATCAATTGGCAGTAGCTGATGTAACCATAAGCAACCAATGGGTGCATTATAATGATCCTACCAGTATCTTAAAAATAAAACTGTAAAATGCTTCCCTAATTTTTTTTATATCACTTTCACAGCATAAAAAAAATAAATAAATAAAAAAAGGTACAAACTATACACACCACCTCCACAATATCAAAATTCACAAGCTACTGAAACTTAACTTACATGTCGCAGAGGAAGAGAGACACCAGCAGGCAGCAAGTCTAGCTGTGGTAATCCAAATCTCTCCCCAACCATCGCCAAGATTGTTAGTTCCTCATAAGTACAAGATGATCCAGTGGCAATGTTACAGTAAACACCAGATGACAGCTTCTTCCCCGACTGTTCCGCACCAGTTAACAGACTATAGAACGAGACTATCTTTCGGGCCCAGCTCACAACAGAACTCCCATCTTTAAATATTAGAGGTGGAAGGTCACTAGTATTAGAAGAACTACATCCATGAAGCAAACAGCTTTCAAGCCATCTAAATAAACTGGGCGGAGTTTTCTGGGAAACTGAGGTCTGGCACATCCCAAAGTTTTTGGAAAAACCAGGAAAATCACGAATATAATGGTCCAGATAGCTTCCCTCAGCCAGAAACTCAGCTACATTACATAATAGAATTGCAAGAAGACGCAAATCCCTACAAGATAAAGTTTATATATTATGTTCAGAGCACAATAGACAACATAAGTTGAAAAGTGTTTACAAGTTGCAACATTAAACCAGAGTTTGCTCCCTCGATTTATGGAAGAAATCATGGACAACAATTTTGCAAGTCCTGAGCAAGATGATAACATTAACGACAGAACCATTTTAGAATTCATTTCAACTAAGCTAAGTCTGCCAAAGTTGCAATTCATATCAGTGGTGAGAACTAAAAGGTATAGACACATATACAGGATATGAAACTGACATAATACAAGTAGGTTGTAAGGCCTATAAGTATGGGATATGACTAGGGGTGACAAAAAATTACCCACCCATCATCCCGCCCATATCCGCCCAGTTAAAAATGGATATGGGTGAACCATTTTACACTCCGGGTCAAAATGGGTCAGAATCAAATGACCCTTACATTTAATGGCTCCCAATTTTACCTTCTTATTATCAGGAAGGTCAAGGAACTCAAAGATCGTTTCGACTTCATTTAACCAGTCCAAAGCTTCCTCCGGCTGCTCTTCCACACTGAAAGTTGGAAGTTCCACCTTAATATGTGGATCTAGATCTCTCTGAAAGTTACGATTAAATACCGGCTGCCTTGCATATGGTAAAACTCCATCTTCATCATCTGAAAATTCATCTGTAGCTTGCTGAAATCTTTCTACAGCAGGCTGGTTCCTCCAATTTCCACGTTGATAGACATTCATTTGATTTCCCTTTTGTCTTCCAACAGTTGGATTAGGAGGGCCAAGGATTCTTGATTTCTCCAACCTGGTGCACAATTGATTAACTTGCTGTTGCATTTATTGCTGCATTTGCCGCAGGTTCTCCAAATCTTCTTTTGTAGCCACATTACCAGCATTTAGTGCTTCTGTATTGCCCACTTGGTTGTTTCCTTGCCCAGCAATAGATCCGCAGTATTCACAGATCTTAGAGGGAAGGCTCTGATACCACTTGAAGCAAACAGAAAATGATAGAAGTCTTCTTACGACAATAAGCAAGACTAGGGTTACTCCAATCACCGTCGAAGCCTAGATTTCTATAGGGAAATCTGGGGGAAAGCCTTAAGAATTGTTTTAACTTGATAATAATCTCAAAATATATTGATAAAGACTTGATTGCAACTGATAAGAGGGCTGACACTTTTATACTAAAACTATTAATGACACTTACTTTCTCTAGACTGACTTTCAAACTACCCAAAGAGCATTAATGACAGCTTTTACCATTCCCATTACATTTTCAGATTTCCCAAACCATAATTAAAACTTTGACTAGACACTTTCCTAGGCTATTAATTTTTATTTGTCATCTTTAGACTTCACAAATGGAGTAGAAATGTTCCCACTCAATATCTTGTCGCAAATAAAGTGACAGTCAACTTCACTATGCTTGGTCCTTTCATGGAACACTGGATTAGAAGCAATGTGGATAGCTGCTCGATTATCACAAAACAGCGGAAGAGGAGTTTGACCTCCAACACCAAGCTCTTCAAGAAAATGTTGTAGCCAAGTCAACTCACTGGATGTATGAGCCATTGCTCTGCTTCAGCACTAGATCGTGCTACAACTGTCTGCTTCTTACTCTTCCACGTAACAAGATAGCCTCCTAAGAAAGTGCAGTATCCTGTAGTGGATTTTCTATCTGAGGGTGAACCAGCCCAATCAGAATCTATAAAACCTTCCACCTTAAGGTGCCCCTTGGATTTGTAAAACAACCCAAGACCTTGAGCTTGCTTTAGATACCAGATAATGCGAATAACAACATTCCAATGTGACACCCTAGGAGCTCCTATAAACTGACTACACTAACCGCATAAGAGATATCAGGCCGAGTTATAGTGAGATAAATTAGTTTTCCAACCAGCCGTTGATATCTGCCAGGGTGGTTAAATAAATTACCAACATCAACTAAAAGTTTTGTGTTCGGATCCATAGGAACATCAACTGGTCGACCACCTAACGAACCTATTTCTTCCAATAAGTCCAACACATACTTTCTTTGTGAAAAACTTATACCTTTCTTCGATCTACCAACTTTAATTCCCAAAAAATATATGAGCTTACCCAAGTCTTTGATATGAAACTTATGTTGTAGGAACTCCTTCAATTTAACAATGCCCACAGAGTCAACACCTGTTATAATAAAGTCATCCACATACACAAGAAGGACAATGAAACCTACTTTAGTATGTTGATGAAATACTAAATGATCTGTCTGGCATTTGTGAAGACCAAATTTGAATGCCACCTAAGTGAATTTTCCAAACCAAGCCCTTGGTGATTGTTTCAAACCATAAACAACCTTCTTTAAGTGACAAACTCTATACTGATACTCCCCCTAAGCAACAAACCCAGGTGGTTGCTCCATAAAAACCACTTCAACTAAGTTGTTATGTAAAAAAGCATTCTTAGCACCCAATTGAAATAGGGGCCGATTACGATTAGCAACAAGAGAAATGAGAACTCGAATAGACGAAATCTTTGCAACAAGGGAAAACGGTTCATCATAATCAACACCATAAGTTTGTGTGTACCCCTTCACAACCAATCGCACCTTTAAACGCTCAATAGAACCATCATGAAGGTATTTCACAATGTACACCCATTTACAACCAACGGGTTTGATACCAGGAGGCAAAGGAACAAGATCCATTGCCCCATTACGATGGAGGGCATCCATTTCATCTTCTATTGCTTTTCTCCAACGAGGATTAGAAAGAACATCCTGCACATTCTTAGGAACAAGGGTAGCAGACAGTTGAGACGACAAACATAAGAAAGAGGGTGATAAAGAATTATATGAGACATAGTTAGTAATAAGATGATGAGTAACACAAGACCGAGTACCCTTACGTAGAGCAATAGGTAAAGAGTCAGACGTAAAAGACGGTGCAGGATCCAAAGACTCTGAAGAAGGTGGGTGAAGCATGGTAGGCGGCTTGGGTCGCCTAGTGTAAACCTGTAATGGAGCAGCAGATTGGAGAGGAGCCGGGCTAGGAAACAATTAGGGAAGAGGAAAAGGAATAGGTGGCAAAGCCGGCTCAAGAGTAAAATCAACAGGAGAACTATAGTTTGAAAATTTTGGAACGGATTCACAAAAGGAGACATCTGCACTAGTGAAGTAGCACTGAAGAGTAGGACTGTAACAACAATAGCCCTTCTGAGATCAAGAATACCCAAGAAAAACACATTTAGTGGCACATGGATCAAATTTGTCAAAACCAAGTCCAAGGTTATGGACATAACATACACACCCAAAGACTCGAGGAGTAAGATTAAACAAGGCTGAATCAGGAACGAGGATAGAATGGGGAGATTTCCCTTGCAACATAGAAGATAGCATTCAGTTAATGAGATGACAGGCGGTAAGGACAGCATCGCTCCAAAACCATTTAGGGACATGCTTATGATATAAAAAAGCACACGCCACTTCCAAGAGATGATGATTTTTACGTTCAGTCACACTATTTTGTTGTGGGGTACAAGTACATGAGGTTTTATGAATAATGCTATTAGCACGAAACATGTATTAAAAGGATCAGATGCATATTCTTTGGCATTGTCGGAATGCAAAACTTGAATGGAACATCCAAATTGAGTTTTGATTTCTTTACGAAAATTTTGAATGATCAAAAATAGCTCAGAGCGATTTTTCATTAAGAACAACCAAGTCAAGCGAGAATGATCATCCACAAAATAGCTCAGATGGTATTTGACCGCATCTCCCATACCAAGAATTTCTGCTAAAGCTTCTCTAACCTCCTCATAGTGGAGATGGAACCTAAAAAAGAGACGTAGTAGGTTAGAAACTTAGAAGGTTCGAAAAGGTACTCTTCACAAAAGTTAGACACCCCCTTCGAAAGATATGTTTTTTTCCAAACTGCTAACCTCCTCTTGAACCGCCCCACCACCAGATGGTCCAGATCCCAGACAGGGGCCCTCCTCGAGGATGTCCCCAACGACAGCCCCGAGTGAGTCAAAAGAAACACCCCCGTCACCATGTCATCCACCAGTCACGAATCCTATAATGGACCCACCACTCACCTCCCAACACCACATCCCAGAATGTTAGCCAACCCGACTATATCATTGACCTCTCCTACAAGAACGATCTCGCTCTTTCGAATATTGATCTTTAACCCAGAGATAGCCAGAAAACAAACCAACACACATCTTAAGGATCTCAACTACGCCTCAACCTATTGAGAGCCTCCATCACAAGAATAAACAAAAATGATGACAATGGATCTCCCTGCCTCAACCCTCGAGAGCTGTCAAAGAAGCCCGAAGGGAACCATTAATCAGGGCCAAAAATTTCATTATAGAAATGCAAAACCATATCCATCACCTTCAAATATCCCCGATCCCATCCTCTCCAAGATATACATCAGTAAACTCCAACTAACGTGGTCTTAAGTCTTCTCTATTTCCAGCATGCACACCACTCCCAACATTCTGCTAGACAGTGTGGAGTCCACACACTCGCTAGCAATTAGAACAAAATCCAATAGCTGCCTCCCTCCAACAAAGGCATTTTGGGATTCTGATATCACCCCATCTACAGCTCCCTTCAAGCCTAAGGCTAGGTCTTATGGCAACAAGCTTGTACGCACTCTCCACCAAGCTAATGGCCAGAAGTCCTTCGCATCCATAGCACCACCCTTCTTGGGGATAAGGGTGATGCATGATGCATTCCAACTCTTCACGAAACTATGATGACAATGGAAATGATGAAAGGCTGCCATAATCTCTCCTCTGGCTCCTTGTTCCCATTGCAGTTGTTTAGAGCCAACTGAACCTCCTCTCCCCAAATGGACTCTCCAACAACTCTATCCACATCCAAAATGGGATCAAACTCCAGGCTGACTAACTAAGGTTTCCAACCCACTCCCTCCAAATACAATTTCCGGTAGAAGGTGGTGATACCCCTACTAATCACCTCCTCTTTACACAAGAAGTCTCCATCAACATGAATTCTTCCAATGTGATTGCTCCTCCGGTGAGCGTTAGTCATTCGATGAAAGAATTTTGTGTTCCTGTCTCCCTCCTTAAGCCACAAGGTTCTAAATTTCTAATGCCAAATCTCCTCCCTAAAGGCAATCTCCGCCTTGCATTCCTTCCTCCAACACCTATCCCTCTCCACTAACCTCCTCTCCTCCTCCCTGTCGTCTAGCTCCGGCTCAGCAATCTCATAAAGAAGTTTGTTTTTCCTCCAATCCAGCCTCCCAATTCCACTTCTTTATATCTTCCTTCAAGAGCCGAAGCTTATTGCCAACCACATAAAGAGTGCCTCTCACAACATAGCCGTTCCACCAACTCCTAACTCTATCATTGATGTCCACTGCCCGAACCCACATATTCTCAAAGCTGCACGGAGTCTTCCCCCTGCTCAACCCACCAAATCCAACAACAAAGGAGTGTGATCCGAAATCAGCCGAGCTAGCGCCACCCAAGCCATGTCCGGAAATCTCTCCCAAGAAACTGTCCAAGTGAAAGAGAGTGGGGGCCTATATGCCACTTATTCACGTAAACAAAGCACCCTCCAAAGGTAAATCAATCAGTTGCTGAGTATCTATGAACTCTGAGAAACTGCACCATAGCCGAAGTCCACCTCCCTCCTGTAGATATCTCAGATGGTGACCTAACCACATTGAAAGCCCCACCACATTGAAAGCCCCACCCACACACCACGGACCATCCCACCTCCTCCGCACAATCCCTAGCTCATCATATTTAAAGGTTGTAGATAGTTTATTTCCTCGATTGTTATGACTATATTCCGTTAACAAATGAGGAAATAAAGCTATCTACAACCCTCAAAACTGACCCAATAGCCCATATAGCAAATAATCAGCATGATCCCAAAAGCACCGTTAACAAAGGAGGAAATAAAGCTATCTACAATCCTCAAAACTGACCCAATAGCCTATATAGCAAATAATCGGCATGATCCCAAAAGGTCATCATCAATAATTTTCAAATTTTGCATGCCCTTAAAAGGCTCATAAAATATAAAGAAAATGGTAGGTCATATACACTATAAATAATACACTGTATCATGCTTATAACAAAGAAAACTAAAAAACATACATCATATAATAAACGCACCATGCACAACAACACTTCAAAAATTCAAAGCATCAAAAATATCAGTACCTTCCAATTTAACCTTACTCAAGTAAATCTCGAGAAACACAATTAAATGCCAGAGACTCCTCATCAAGTAAGATTCTGTGCGACGAACCATTGCAAGTATTTTGCATCAAAGATTGCAGTTCTCAATGTTCTAAAAAATATGCCATCAATTTTCAATTTTCATATAACAAATAACAATTATACTTGTGTATCATCAATTGCATATCCTAATGTTAAGAAAAGAAATAGCGTCCTGGTAAATATTTCATTTTTCCAAATCCAACAAAGATAAGAGCAAAATTTTTTGTTTGATCAGCAATCAATGCAACAGAAGAAAGCAGTAAGAAATTAAACAAAAAGTGCAGAAGGGACAATGAAACAGTAACATCGGAGCAAAACTCATCACAAGAAAGTCTCAACAGAAAATGAAGTACTAAGCAATATGAAAATTTTACCGTTTCCGAAGATTGTCTAGTTTCAGACTTTCATATATTGCATGCAGAGAATCCAAAATCTCCACCAAAAGCTCGAAGTAAAATGATTTCTCTGCGCTTTGTGTCATACATGATCTAGAAGAATCAGACTCCTGTAGGTCAAGTGAGGTTCTAGGAGTCCCAATTATAAAATTATTTTCACAGTATTTCTTGTGAAATGTGCTATGTATAAGAAACTCCCATGATGAATGTTGAGCAAAATCTGAAGGGCTTCGGGGATTGAGTCCAGACTCTCTACACATTTTCAGTATAATATTACTAAAACACTCCCATTCAGAATCAACACTAGCATCTGCCGGAGATAAATAAGCCGAATCACCATCAGCCCAAAGAAGAAGAAGAAAATGATTATAAAATCTGTAACTGAGCCCCTCAGCCATTGCAGCAATGCAATCATCTACCAAAGAAGATGAAGGGCTTCTTCGCAAAGTACATCTAAAAATCTGGACAAAAAATAGAACAGAATAAAATTTTAAAGGTCATGAAAATAGTTCCCAAGACAGTTTCAATGGAATGCAGATAAACAACTATATAAAATCAGAGCAAGAACTTTAATGGATACATTTTTCATAATTGTCTAGTACTTTCCCCACTGGCAATTTCAATTTCTAAAAAGCATTTTCTACATCATTAGTGTGCTGTCTATTGGAATAATGTAAATAAAGATACAGGTGCATTTGAAGTCTGCTTGAGATGATTTAACGAAGGAGGCAAGACATCGAGCTGCAGTCCAAACGCAGATGGGCTGGCCCGACAAAATCTCCATGACCTATCCAAAGGGGCCCCTCAATCCTAAACTTACACGGACAACCCTCCCCAGAAAGTGCAAGGACCTCGTATGATCAGCCATAAACCAAGAGTTCTCTGTTCTCCTATGTCACCATGATTATTCTCAACATTTTCCAAATAGACAATGTTACTGAAAAGGCAGCGTCATCGAATTGCCCTATAACAACAGGGTGGCACACTTCAATCTAATTCCAAGACATATATATATATATATATACAGAGAGAGAGAGAGAGAGAGAATTTTTTACTTAAGGATGACATAAGCCTCATGACGTGGCAACCTAAGGACTGCCCACGATGATAAAATTAACAAACATAAGTTACTTGCTACATGTATACTTTCCATTGCATTATTGGAAGCTTGAAAGAGAAGTCAGCCACCATATCTGTCCCTAGAGCATCTAGACGTCCAGTCTAATCTAGTCTCTAATCCGACCAATGTCCCCAAGTACGGATGGCAATTTCCCCCGCCCCGGAGGTTTCCGCCTCGCCCCTAATGGGGTGGATTTGGAAGCCCCCTAAATGGGTTTGGGGCGGCTATGGTAAAATAATTAAAAACCCGAAGCGGGTTTGGGGTGGAGGTGGATTTAGTGATAAACCCAACCCCACCCCCGCCCCAATTATATATGTATCTTAAAAATTATATATATATAACACATATAATATTTTTTTTTATATATATATATATATATATAATATTATATGTGTTATATAATTTTTAAGACCCTTGTTACTTTGCTGCAAATGTCAGTTTTTTTTTTTTTTTGATAAGTAAGAATTTATTAAAAACGCTCAAAGGGGAGCGGAACCCAGAAATACAAAACAAAAGGCTAAAGGGCGCCTTAAACCTTCAGAGAGGCCAAAAAAAACAATAATTTCCTCCGTAGATCTATAATCTCTCCCTGAAACCCAACAAAAAAGAGTACAAATAACAGAGAACTTAAGTATAGAAACAGGCTTCTCTCTTCCATCAAAATATCTCCTATTTCTCTTGAGCCAGATACACCACCAAATACAAAGCGGCGTAGCCCTCCAAACATCTCGAATGGAAGCCTCAACGGAAACGCCTCTCTAAGCCTCAATCAACCCTCTAGAAGAACAAGGCATAGCCCATTGAACCCTAAATAAACCAAGCATCAAATACGGCTTCATAATATTTTATAGGTAAAACTAATTATTAGTTTAAGATAAGCAAATTAGAAAAAATAAAAAAAATAAATAAATAAATAAAATTAGAGACGAAGAGGCAATATTACTGTTTGGGAGAAAAATTGAATATTTGACCATATAAAAGATATATATATATATATATATATATTCATACCGAATTATGAATAGCTAGAATTGCAACATAGAACAGAGGATTAAAAAAAATAAAAAATTCTATTTAGAAGCAAGATCTATTTTACCATGAATTTGGTTAGTATTAAAGTTTTTTGAGAAAGTTATAATATAATATGATTTTGTTAATTTGGGTAGGATGAAAGTGAAACGAAAATGATTCTATTTATCAAAATTACTTTTACATCAGTTAAAATTTAAAAAATAATTATTGTGCAATAGATGATAAAAAAATTTAAAAAAAAAAGAAAAAAAAGAAAAAGACAACTTAGTTTTAAAAGTTGGATTACACATAATTAGAGAGTAGAGACTTAACTAAATATTAATATTTTTTTTATTTTTTTCTTTTATTTTTGAACCTTCGCATTAAATACGTGAATTATATTAAAAAAGATGCACCTATCCTATTTTATTGAAAGAAAAAAAAAATTATTGCTTCATAAAAATAGTCGTTGAAAACTGGATCGGACTAATTATTTTCCCTGTGAGTTTTCAACGACCATAACAAATTAGTTGAATAAAATAGGAAAGTCAAATAAAAGGGATTCCTTTCACGAGAAAATATTTCGCGTGTTTTGTGTGTGAAAATTTTCTCCTTCCTTTATTTTCTAGTGAATTCCACCTAACGAAACTAAGCCTAATATGAATTATTATATACTCGAATTATTATATACTTAAAATGTCATTTTTGAACTACTGCCTACAATATACATATATATATATATATACATGTGTGTGTATATATATATATATATTTTTTTCATTAAAAATTTAAGCAATTGATAAATTTCTCTTTTTATTTTTGCAACTCACACTCTTCGTACAGAAAATTAAAAACTTTTTAGATAACCGCCTTCTACAAAAGAAAGAAATCAGAGACAGGTTTTGAAAAAGAGAGCGGGTTGGGGTTTCACTGTTACTTTGTAGGTGAAGCAATCACACAATACACAACAACAATGGACGTTCCTAAAGATCAAATCTCTGCACTTCTCGACCACGGCCTCTACAACTCTGCTCAGATGCTCGTAAAGTCTCGCTTTAGTTCTGATTCTTTCTTTTCAATTCACTCCAACATCAAGCTCAATTATTCTAATCAAATGCTTTGAGTATTAGGTTTTTATTTTATTTTCTATTTTTTTATTTTTTTTTGAAAAGTGGATCGGACTAATATTATAATCTGAAACGATGTATTGCACAGGGTTGTTTTCTTATTTCATCGTCTTCCATAAATGCTGAGACCAGTCCACATGTCAAGGCTGAAAACTTGGTAAGAATTTGAAATTACACACATATGTATGTTTGTATGCATCGTAATTTTGCGTATTATATTATTTTGTTAATTTATTGGATTATCAATTGCTGTTTTTATCACAGGTGCTTCTTGGTGATGCATTGTTTCGTGAGAGGGAGTATCGCAGAGCGATTGTAAGATCATATATATATATATTCATTTTTTTTGGATGTTATTTATAAATGCATTATCACAAAAAATGGATGTTTTCCCTTTGCATCGTTTCCTTTTAATTTCATTTTGGTCTTGCATTTTCAATTGATATAATTTTAGACATTCAATGAATTTGAAGGCATATTTGGGTTTTACATAGCATTTTAATGTTTGAGAAGTTTACTGTGTATTGCAGAGATGTTGTCATATTGACCAAGTATTAAAAAATGGTGCCCATTATGAAATGCCTAGCTGTTGCCACTCTTTAACACATTTGATTGCCATTAAAGCACACAACTGATTCACCCAATGTCTTTTGGGGCCGCAAACACTACACTGTAGTTATTTTATTTGTTTGACCTTAACTTCTTCTTCTTCTGTCTTTTTTTTTTTTTTTTGAAATTGATGGTGTTAGTTGACATTGATATTAATGTGTCCTTTGGACATAAGTTGCTTTATCTAGTCCTCACGTGCACTCGTGAAGTGTGTGTATACTGTGGAGATACTATAAAAAGTTCATAAGTCTATGCCATTCTGTATTGTTAGAAAATCAGGTTTATGTGTTAAGTCTGAATTGGCCATATATGGTAACTGCTGCTTCAAAGTTCTAATATTTTCTCGTATTTCCCATTTTAAATGAAGTATGATTCTTTTAACCTGTCATCCATGCTCTGCGCTTTTCCTTATCATTTTTCTATCTTTTGAAATCATCTTGGCAGATACATTAAAGACATTAAGCCAAGGATACCACATCATCTTAACTTTATTTTTTGTGGCAGCATACGTACAAGCAAGCGTTGCAACATTACAAGATTGTTCCTAAACAAAATACAATGACTAGAAATTCATTGTCCACATCAAACAGGTCTTCTTCACCAAATTCTTTTAATATGTCAGGGATCAACGAAAACGAGGTAGTTTGAACTGTTCCCCTACACTTATTTTTCCTTTTCAGGTTGTTCTGATATTAACAATTTTTGTTTTTAAATTTTGTATGTTAAGGTTAAATAATTGATGGAGTAACTTTCTTTGACATCTTGGTAACAGGTGAAGTTCAAAGTTGCATCTTGTCATTGTGCATTGAATGAGAATCGAGCTGCCCTTGTCGAGGTTTCATTTCAATATTTGAAATTTTGATCTTGTCTGTTAATCAATTTGTTAGCTGTAAGCTACTTTTAGTGAGGTGCTATTTCAATGCACGAATACTTTCTTCTTCTTCTTCTTTTTTTATTTTTAAATATTCTTTACATTCTCTGTTGTTAATTGATGCATTTTTCTTTCACAGTTTTTCTGTCACTCCCTCTATATTTCATTTTAATTTAACTCAGTTTAATTTTAATGAAGAAAGAAGCTGAGGAATTGTGTTAATATAGAAAATTTATAATAGACAGGAAAGATTCCACTGTACCCTGGTACTCGTATGTAGTATAGCTCAAAAATGTTCTAGGATGAAGGTTCTCGGGACACTAAGATGGTATTTTTACAATTAAACATGGATGTGGTTCAATTGATTTGTAGTTTCTTTCATTTTAAGGATAGCTTCCACTGCTGTATTTTGCAGATGGAGGGAATTCCAAGCAAAGCAAGAAATTTGCAGATGAATCTAATGATGGGAAAACTTTATCGAAATTCTAGACATACTCGTGCTGCCTTTGCTTGTTACAAGGAGTGTTTGAGGTCCGTCCTATTGGATTTCTTGATGCAAATTTCCTTTTTATTTATTTATTATTTTTTTATATATCAATTTCTTGATGCAAATTTCCTTCATTGCAAATTTGAGATGTTTTGCAGTTTTCTTGGAAATTGGAATAGACTGCAATTTTTTTACAGATTTGCATTTTTTTTCCCTTTTCTTCCTGACCCATGAATGCTGCTACATCTTGATCATCTGTATCATTTTAACCTTAATTGCTACTGTTGATACAGAAACAATAACAAACAATGCTACTACTACTGCTATGACAACTGTATTTGTTATTATTCTTCTTGTTGTCTTAAAAGGTTTTTTTCTCCTATGGTATGCTTGTTCTTAAATTGGTTTCCTTTTGATAGGAATTGCCCTTACATCATTGAGGCTATTGTAGCCTTGGCCGAACTGGGAGTTGCTGCCAAGGATATTATTTCATTATTTCCTCAGGTTGGTTGTTAAAACCATATATCAAGTAGCTGCTCGAGTGCAAGAGTCTATGCAATTATGATAATCTAATATTATTATCAGTTTATCACCATTATTTTTGACAAGTATATGTGTTCTGATTAAAATGTTAAATATTGCATTTTGTCAAGATTTGTTCAACATTCCTAGAGAAATTGTAGTTAAGAAGATGACTTGTAAGATATCCCTAGGATGATGCGCTTCTGTTACCTATAGGTAGTTACGGTGGATAGTTCCTATCTGGAATGAACCAACCAATCTGAAGCATAAAGGTTTAGTCCCCAATCCGTATGCAGACTGATTATATGGTCCTGGTTTAAGCATATCAACATTTCAAATGAAATTCAATTTGATCAATATGAATTATGAAATTGTTTTTTTCTTTTCTTTCAACATTCATTTTATTATTTTCTAACCCCTTTTTAAATGGGTTGGTTCAGTCTGTGACTTACTTTCCTTGATTATAAGTAGGATGAGCTTGAGTTGAGCGATTGTCAGTCGATACAAATTCATCCTGATTGGCATAAACCCACTTGAAACTGCTTTATTTTCAGTCCTTAGAGTTCCTGACACGAATTTGAACTGCAGCTGCTGAATGGCGTAAACTAGATAATGCACCTCATATCTCATAAATATTGTCTAAAATTAGACATTCACTGCATTACTATGTTCTTTGTGAACTGACATAGTTGTAGTGAATTTGGGAATTAATTGCCATGAAGAGGCTCTTGATACTCTTAAAATGATGGCCTAACTTCCTTTTGCTGTTGGAAAGCATGATTTGCTTTAGGTCTCCAGTATATTCTCTCTTTGTAACTTCAGCATAAATGTTTTCAAAACCAAATTAATTCAGTTCTTTTGTTTATATTACGAGTATCAGTTAAATAATATATTTGTCATTTAAAATGAACATTTGTAGTGGAACTTATGCATAATTTTTTGATAATATTAAGTTGTGATGTTTTTGTATCCTTTGATGTTCTTGACTGATAATTGCAGACACCAAATAGAAGCGGAAGACCACCCTTTGATCATTTTGACTCAAGTCGTTGGTTGCAAGTAAGTGCAGGATGAAAATGATTTTGTCTTTATTATGTCTATATCTTAGTGTATGGGGTGTCTAATAAAAATTTTCCTTGTAGTACCTCAGTATATTTTGTCATGTTCCACTGTAACTTTTTCTATTTTCTAATTAGCTTGTGCCTTCAAACTCTTACTTTACCCTCTAAGTGTGGCATTCTTGTGTCACACAACTTCTTCCCAGAATCAGGATTTCTCCTTTCCTTTAACCCATGGTTTCCTTTTCTCTTTGTTCTTTTTTATTCTACTGTAGTTAAGCATGCCACTTGATCCATCCCTTTGGTGGATTTGGTGTTCTAGATGTATTTGGTGAGGCTAGGGTTTGTGCTGCTTAGCATCATCTCTTCCTCTTAGATAGCCTTAATTCAAGCTAGAAAGTTATTTTGACAATTGACATCGTTTTTATATGCTGTTTTCTAGTGCAACAATACTGTTAACCATTTATTCTTTCACTGCAGCGCTATGTTGAGGCCCAGTGTTGCATTGCTTCAAATGATTACAAAGGTCAGACAACTTCTATAAAAAGTTTGAGAGATAATTTTTTCTTTTTCTTTATGGTGAAGTATGCTTAATATCCATTTAACTAATGTTTGCGCTCTGTACATTATGACTCCAACAAGGCACTCTTTTGGGAAGGACAAGGGTACCCTGTTAATGAGAACTTCTCTCGTTTTTTAACTCACATAAATGTACAACAAAGCATCTTTAGAGGATCATCCTAGTGATAGGAACATGACATTTCTGTGCATTGAAACAGATTTAGGATTCTGATATGACAGAGACAAGCTGAACTCTGATCCGTATGATGCTTCCAAATAGAGAAGCTCTAAATTTTTCTCCCTGTTACAAGATGGCACTGTAAAAGATACCAAATGAGATTAAGGTGACAGGTATTCTTACCAGGGTTTTAAGATGCAATCCATTCGAAATTTATTGAAAAATCAAAAGTGAATTTTCAGTCACAAAATCCAAAATTCATGACAAATTCGAACCATTAATTATAGGCTGCGAATTCATGAACAATTCTTGGATTTGAATCTCAAATTGTGCTTTTGAAAATCCAAACCGATACATAACTAATTGTATGCTGTAGTAGGTCGCGATAGTAGTGAGACCCACTATCACATGCGTAGTTGCTGTGACAGCCGTTGACTGTTGTGTAACCACCGTTACAGTCCGTCACGATCCACTAAATCCCTTTCTGAGCACCCGAGTTAGAAAAGTTCTTTCTTTGAGCCTGATTTTACCATTCTTATTCCACTAAAGCCCTCACTGAGCACCTGATTTTATTTAGGAAACAAAGGATTTTATACATAAGATCAACAAGAATTTGAATGTAGAGCTTAAATATTGAATCTAAGCTTTCAAAGGTTGAAAATTAAAGTTAGGAGACTTGTTTTCACTTGATACCTATTTATTTCTTTTTTTTAATCAGTTTTTATTTTCATTTATGGTCATACAGCTTAAAAGAGAAGATAGATATTCCTGCCCACTGACAGTTACTTAAAAACCAAAATGAAGTTCCATAATCAAACAAAATTGTTTTTTACATATTGAATAATGCTCATTTAGCATCTCTGCTATTTTCATGAGAAGCAAAATAGAAGGGAAGAGGGAATAGAGAAAAACAAATTGGCCCTTTTGCTTTTGAACTCAATATGTACTCGCAGTACAAAATACATATAGGATGTGTCCTTTGAAAACAAAAATAATGTTTGGTAGCAACCATCACCAATGATAGTTTACATTATTTCACATATTTGTGATTTAATCATGGATGTACCTTTCATGGCATAAGTTCTTGAGTTAATCATTTGTGAAGATTGATGATTTCCAGTTCTTTATAGTACTCGTTTTTTTTTTTTTTTTGGGTTGGCAGGTGGTTTGGAACTCTTCACAGAACTTCTTCAGCGGTTTCCTAATAACATACACATATTATTAGAAATAGCAAAGGTTAGGAGTAGTTGCATTTTTAATGAATTCTTTTTTGTATTTTTTTATTTTTGGCGCATTTTGATGATTTTAAACTCATATGCCGAAAATGTTTATCTTTTGCTTAGTGTGTCAGACTTGTTGCTTTTGTCATCAAACCTTGCCAAATACTCGTTTGAACAACTATGAAGTTGTTTTAGACAATCTGCCAATTACAACATTGTTGTGTGTTTTGGTTAACAAGCTTATTAGAGTCATTATTTCAACCACTTTCTCCCTTACATTGTTCTTATGCAAGTTTTTGCGGTTGTAAACCATAAGTAAATGTATTACATAAATAAGCAAACTTGCAGTTAGCATTGTGCTTATGCCTAGACATTTGGAAGTT
Source organism: Cornus kousa (assembly GCA_025631255.1). Classification (NCBI taxonomy): domain Eukaryota; kingdom Viridiplantae; phylum Streptophyta; class Magnoliopsida; order Cornales; family Cornaceae; genus Cornus; species Cornus kousa. The sequence continues at coordinate 1,593,271 of JAOTQH010000040.1, forward strand.
GTCATCTTTGCAATATTAATTCTCTCATTTGGGTCCCAAATGCATTTTAAAGAACCTTTATACTCTTAATTGGATGTGATTTTAGTTTAGATTTTAGTATTTCAATCTGTAAACATCCAAAATTATCTCCTAAAATGTTAAACAGAAGGAATAAAAAGTAAAAGAAAAATAGAGAATATAAGGTCTTACTGTGTTGCATGTAAAAGATTAAAATTACCAGTATCATCTTTGTAGCCATCTTCTCTTGCTTCATCTTTTATTTTATTCAAACATCTTTCTTCACGTCACCCCTTCAAGTATCTTCTATTGCCTTGTTGCATTAAAATTTCTCATTTCTGTATCAAATCAATGTTTTTAATAGAGATTTTTTTCCCCCTTCCCCGAACAGAGGTGGCATCTCTTCAAAGAGACATCACCACTGGTTCGATTTTAATCCACCCCTTGAATGAAGCAATCAACTGTGCTTTTCTAGGGAGCTTTCGATCTTAGCGTATAATTTGGCTTTGTGATTGTATTAACATGTACTTGTTCTACTTTTCTGTTACTTCAGTGACTTCTTTTTCTTAGATTTCTCATACATTATACTTTTGCATCACAAGTGTAGTATTCTGAGATATAACTGACGGCAAGTTGTATAGGACCTGGTGAATTATTTTCCTCAAAATAACTCTCTTTTGTTATGCATAGATAAAACGTCATTTGTCTTCTTTTCCATTGATGGAAAAAACTTGACCAATTTTCTTTCGTGATCAGAGGGAACACTCGTATGAAAATTTGTTTCTAATTGTTAGCAAATTTGCTATGCAAAAGTTAAATTAGGTTGTAGTGGAAGGCCTAGTTACCTTTGGTAATTCCGTCTTTGGTATTGCTTCTTAATGAATGAGTTACACTTGCGGGAATAGTGGGATTTTGTTGCCTGCCTAACTTAAAAGTCATAAGCTCATGTCATCATCATTTTGGGTTCCTCATATGTCTGTATATACAAGTTCCGATTGATGGAAAGTAGACATATATATATATATATATATTTTGTGCAATTGTGTCCAAGAGGTGTGTCAACTTTGAAGTGCCATTGGAAAGCTTTATGTCACTCTTCAAGTTTCGTTCAACTCAATAGATGACCGGTGTTTTTCAAAAAAATGTTACTTTTGTTTCATTTTTCTACCTCTTGCTGCCTTGGGATAACCACATTGTCAAATAGCTCTGGGAGGTTTGTGTGGTGTGTTACGCTACTAATCTGGGCAAAGGTCTTCAAATTTATTTATTCATTCCTAGTTGGGTCTTCAATAGTCAAATACATGCAGATTAAAGCATTAGTGTACCACCAAGAAATTAGTGAAAACAGGCTTCTCACAGCAGCAACTCTATACACATTTTCCGGCCCGTTGCTTGGTGCAATTGTAGAAGCTCGGGCTGCCTAGTGTTAAAACACGGGTTTGAGTTTTGGAGTAGCAACTTTGTGCAAAAATGATGATAAAGGTTAAGGCTTGTACCCAGTCCATCCCTCGAACCATCTCATTATAAGCAGGACCAACACTGGGCAATGGTCTTCTTTTATATATTTGGAAAGGAATTAACCCAATACAGTTGCGTTAGTGATATAAAATTTGTATTGCAAATGTTCAATACTCCTAATGAGATGAAGAAATTGTCTCAAATCTATGTGTAGTTGATTGCACATCCTATACATTTAGTAGTTTGCTTTTAGCTAAACTAAAGCATCTTGACTAATAGTTCTGTTTGGTGTATGAATAAATCATTTTGTGAAGGTTGAAGCCATTATTGGCAAAAATGATGAAGCCATTTTGAATTTTGAGAAGGTAAGTAAAACTGTTCATTATTATGTTTATGCAATAAATCATCATCTTGATGAGATGCATACCCTTTACTAACTATGGACATTACAGGTTCGATCCATTGATCCATACATCGTCACTTACATGGATGAGTATGCAATGCTTCTAAAGATAAAGTCTGATCATTCAAAATTAAACAAGTTAGTGCATGATTTGCTGAGTATTGATCCTACAAGGCCTGAAGTTTTTGTGGCTTTATCTGTTTTGTGGGAGAGGAAAGATGAGGGAGGGGCATTGTCTTATGCTGAGAAGGTTAGGTTTTATTAATTTGGATTGTTTTTTCCTGTTTATAAACGTATCTCATAGTACCGTCATTTCTTTGCAAACAGAGCATTCGAATTGATGAGAGGCACATACCAGGTTATATAATGAAGGTACTTGTTAATTTCATAAGTAATAAACTGACCTCTTTTTGTCAAAGTATCAGCATGGAAATTTCTTGGAGGTCATCATACATGATTTATATGTCAATTGCATTCTTGAGTTCTTTTGATTTTAGAAATTCTTGTAAGCTAGGATTTCCTTTCAGGGCAATTTGTTCTTGTCACTGCATCGGCCAGAAGCAGCTGTAGTTGCCTTCAGGGGAGCTCAAGAATTAAGACCTGATCTTCGTTCCTATCAAGGTATGTTTTGGAAGGCAAGCCACGGGATCAGTCGGTCACCATTTAACAACATATGTGTTTTACGTTTACCTTTAGCTGCTGCTCGTTTGATGCATGTATTTTTTAAACAAAGAAATTATAATAGAAATGGAGTAGCATTGTCTGACTGGGAATTAAATGCAATCTCAGGTTTGGTACGTTCGTATTTGGCGCTTTCGAAAATTAAAGAGGCTTTGCATGCCGCGAGGGAGGCAATGAAGGCCATGCCCCAATCAGCGAAGGCTCTAAAACTGGTTGGGGATGTACATGCTAGTCACTCCGGAGGAAGAGAGAAGGTACACATGTAATTCAGCATTTATTCAGATTTGTGTATTGTTGGTTAACTGTCTCATCTTTAACTTTATCCTATTGTTGGTCAAACTTTCAGCATAATTCATGGCAAATTCTAAAATGAAGAAACAATTGTTTTTAAAGACAATGGATTGGATTATGGAACAAAAAACATGATATAAGAATGCATCTTTATTTATTTATTTGCTAAGGAACGTGGTCTGAGATGTGGATGTTGCTACTGTAGTATTTTATAGCTACCATGAAAATTTTACCCAAGCAAACTGTTACTAGATTATTTCCAAAGCTTAAGATCAACTTAAATGCTCGCCATCCTTCAATTTAGAGGAGCTTTAGAATTTTAGTTACATTAGATGATTTCTATCTGGAAACCTTTTTATTATTATATATATATTTTAACCTGACAAAAAGATCTGAATACCTTTGGTTAATATGTTAATTATCACGTAAACTTCTGACAGGCAAAAAAGTTCTACGAGTCAGCCCTCAGGCTGGAACCTGGTTATCTTGGAGCTGCATTAGCATTGGCAGAGCTCCATGTCATCGAGGGCCGCAATGCAGATGCTGTTTCCCTTCTTGAGAGATATCTCAAAGACTGGGCCGATGACTCTCTTCATGTTAAGCTGGCTCAAGTATTTGCTGCTACAAATATACTGCAAGACGCCTTGTCACATTATCAGGCTGCACTAAGGTTAATTTTGTTTAGGATTCTGTTTTATTACTATTATATTGGTCTAGGCATAACAGTCCAATAGTGAATTATAGCCAAACATGAATTGATTAAATATTTGCCGTGGCAATCACTGTAACGGGCATTATTTTTAAATGCACACTTCAGGATAAACCCACAAAATGAAGCTGCAAAAAAAGGTTTAGAGCGATTGGAGAAACAAATGAAGGTTCGTCTTCTTCTTTGTATATGGGCAGATATCCCCCCAATTTAAGTGCTGCTTCTGATATGCTAGTACAATTTTACGAAAAATAAGGCAATTGTGATTAGTAAAAAGAGGGTTTGTGAAAACTATAGATGCAGCGTCAAAATTCTTGTTATGGATATTTCATGGGATTAATTGGTGAGTTTCTGTAGGGAGTGGATCCAGATGCCCCTGAAGAAGACGAAGATAATGAGGTTGACGATGCTGATGGAGACCAGGAAGAGACTGAACTCTTGTGATGGTTGGATAACGGAAGGTTTTCCAAGTCTTGTTTTGTTGTGAATCATGCCATGATTGCAACTAGGCTGGAGATTGCCATGCCATTGAAGTGGCGCCTCTAAAGTGGATTGCATTTTATAAGCCTGAAAAAAGAATGAGGCCTCGAGTTATCTTACTCGATATGCTTCTTTCCTTGTGACGATAATCGAGAAAGATTGGAGCAATTAGTTTATTGGCTGCACCATTAGCATTGAGGATGTATCTTCAATGGTAAAAGATAAAATTAATTATCTTGTGACTATCATAATTCAAAGAATCATGCAGTATCAGAAAGTTTATTCCTGGATTGTATCTAAATTTTGTGATTATAAATTTAAATAGGAAAAGGAGCATAATGTTCTTCAGTATTGCAAATTTTATCACCTTATTTTGCACTTGGTTTTATCCAATCAGACACACACTCATCCAACAGGTTTTGTGGTTTTCCAATCTCGTTAGTCACCTCTAATTTTTCTTAAGCTTCAAGCTTATTGAACGCAGTGACATAGTAAGATGATATCTAACAAGCGTTGTGCATTCTCAGCTTCCTAAACATTTGCAGCTCCACTCTACGGATTTACATACATCATAAATGGAACAACTAGTTAATCTAAAATATATCTTACAAAATTATGTAGGTTTCAACTAAAAAAAAGATTAAAATGGTTGCAGCTGACAAAACTACTATTTTATTGCACATACATGTAAAATTACTAGCAACTTGTACATTGATTCCCTGTACTAGATATGGAAAGGTTTCCTGGGGGTTGGAGCTCGGTTCTCCAAAGATTGCAGTCTTTGTTTGAGATGGAAAACTTCAACCTGCGAATTAATGCACGCAGTTGCAAGATGAGTCAACTCACTATTAATAAGACAAACCAAAGAAGAAATGGGAACTTTACACAAACATGCATTACTTGGAAATATTTATAAAAAAGAAATCATTAATAAGATAAACCACAGAAGAAATGGGGAACTTTACACACATTCATTACTTGGAAATATTTTTAAAAAAGAAATCATTGTCAAAATAAGATACGAGGTACAAGCCGTGAGTGGTAGGAGCTGTATGGCATATAATTCATATAATTCAGTACAATGTTGTACCATTACGTGTGCATTCACATGTACCGTGCCAAGAAGTTTAGTCCAAAAATAATACAAAATTCATTAAAATTTGGTTGGTTTGCATATAATTATCCAACCTTTTCTCATTTGAATAACCAGACTAGAAATTTCAGTCGAGTTTCGAACTAATGTCAGAGAAATGATACAGAGCTCTACTCAAATATCAATAAACCAAACAAGCAGCCGGACACTCATTAAATTTTATTTTATTTTATTCTACTTTCAAATCTGTACCTGTAGTTGGAATGCCCTTGCCCTTTCTCCTGCTAGGACTCCTCTAGTTGAATGCAGCTCCTACAATATATGTAGGATATGTTAAATACTCAAGCTTACAAATCACTAGGTTGAATCTATACAAGATTGTAACATACAAATGCAATTTATACCTTTTGGGTGTCATCCAAAACTGCCTTAAGGAAAGCCACATCATGCTCGAGTCTTACATTGTCAGAGTGGACAATATTTGACAGGTTGTTGGACTCTTCTTGTGACAGCTCTAATCCAGATAGCTTCTCTTTCAACAATTCCATCTCCTTAAATGTGTCTGACAATTTTTTCTCCATCTCCTGTCTGCTCCTAAGAACAGACGATAAATTCTTCTCTGCAGATTCGCGGCTAGCCGATGCAACTGCTAACTGTCCTTCCAAATTTCCATTCTTTCTTATCAGGGCAGCCATTTTTGTTTCATAAAACTGATAGATACTTGAAGGAGCTGACAGTACCCCCGATTTACCATCAGTTTCTGGTAATGCTACTACATCATCACTATCAGGTGGAAGGTTTCAATTTGCTTGTTTGATGTGGTTGTTCGAGTTTTCAGATTCAAAAAAAGCAGACATCTCCTCCTCAATTGTTTTACCTCCAGTAGTGTTGGTTTGAATTCCAATATCAAGTTGTTTTGTTCTCTGTTCCATTATCTGAGAAAAAATAATAATTAATCAATTAATTAAAATGGTAAGTGGAAAATCTTCCAATGATCATTGGACATAAAACAAGGATCAGATAGGTTTGACAGTTCAATGCTACTTTCTGTTTCTTATTTTAATGGTGGAAACAGGTCAACCTTTGACAACAGATAACTTGCTATCTTGTGCCAATCATGTGTAGGGGTTGTGACAAATTACCATTACTTGGTAACTAGTGCAAATCAGGTGATACAAACCAGTCAATTAGTAAAGTTGAATAGAATTTTTTATTTTTCCTTGTTGGTACTTGCACACACTTGTCTCTTCTGAGATCTGAACTCGTGACCTCCCTTTGGGAAGTAGAGGCTGATACCGCTAGGCCACTGGCCTGTTGGTAAAATAAAATAAAATAAAAGGTTAACAAATGCAAAAGGGGATAAAGTAAATCTGACTACGTGGGTTGTTATATCTCTGAATACACTTGGACTTCAACCTAATCCTAGTCTAGGAAATACAAGCAAGGGAATCATTGCATCCAGGAACATTAAAAGCTTCCCATAAATGAACTAAGTTCTATATGAAGAAACTATGTAAAATTGGAAGTAGAAAGGGATATATCTCATATCTGCCTTCAGACAGACAATGAACATTGATGATAGATTGGTCATGTAGCTTACTTGTGATTGACTTTCATCTTCTGAACTCTTTGCCATCTTTGCAGCCACACTCTCTTCCTCGTTGTGGAATTGCTTGCGGAGTGAGGCATTACCAGAAACAGGATTTGGATCCACGATTAAGGATTCTGACAAGGATTTCCTGCCAGATCCATGTTGTTCAATTGCAGATGCTAGATTCTGTCTCCCACCAGCATCAACTGCACAGTGTAAAGCACCATTACTTAATTGCACAGAAGACCCTATGGATGATGAGCGGTTCTCAGAGAGCAAAGTTCCTGGACCTTTAATTGGTGTTGATCTCCGACCTATCAAGGATTCTTTCTTTTCCAAGATGAGTACTTCAACCTGTAACAAAACACATGACAAAACTGATGAATCAAAAGTCTTATCAAGTATCAACTCATGCATCAAGGGAAACAAGACTTTTGATTCTTCTTTAACCTGATTAGATAGCTCCTTTTTGGATCCCCCAAATGCAACAAGGAAATCCCGTTCCTTGTGCTGCACAAGTACAAGACTGAATCCCTGTGAAACAATTGCTCATTCAGCAAATTTGGCAAGAATAGTGGGAAACAAATATTTGTCAATCACACCAGAAAAAATTCTGCCACTATACAACAGCATTTGAAACAGGATTTTAAATCAAATAAGGAAGAAATTTATATAATTACAGCGCATTTGAAAAAGAACCGGAAATTCAGTAATCAATGCAACATGAGTGAGACAATGAATTCCTAGTTTTGCATGTTGTATACTAATAATAACATACAATTCAAAATGGCAACCAATTCATTGGTAACCCAAATAAAATAATGCAGATAAGATGCAATGAATTAAAATGTTCATCATCCGTCTTACCTGTTACTCGTTTGATGCACATAATTTAAAAGAAAAACATACCCCTAATTCTAGTAGATACAATTTCAAGCTTCATTGCCCTTGGGAAAATAAGCATTACTTCTTCATTCTCCACACAAATGCATAAATTCCGGCGAGATAAACCATCAGAATAAATAATTTTAATCGAAGAAAAAGAGAATAGAAATGCCCTAAAGTTGGAGGAATTCACAAGTTGCATGGATTTTGTGTACCAAAATTTTATCCTTATCCTTCAAAGAGATGTCAGAGATCTGATGAAAGAAATATTATAATAACCATACAACTTTAGGCTCATTTTTGAAGCTACCGCATAACAGGTAAAAGAATCCAGTCCTGAGCAAGACCAGCATTTAATGTTGTCAGAAGGAGAAAAAAGGCTGCTTCCGTAAAAACAAATACACAAACACGTGCCTAAATAGTATAATCATAAACATTAAGGTCAAGGGATACTGAAGCAACAAGGTCTCCTAGAGGTTAAGTGCAAAGGCATGCGTAAATTGTGTGATGGAGCGAATTAAGGTGCATGTGTGGTAGAGCTGTATATTAAATGCAGTAGCAGTTGAAATAATTCAAAATATGCAACACAAACTAGTCAAAAAAAAAAAAGGGATTTCATTGGTATATCAATTTAGAGGTTAACTAAATCAATGCATATGCATTCAAGTTATTCAACTAAACTAAACTGAATACCACAAAAGGAAGCTGCAATAAAAGGCTAGAATCATACGGATCTTAGATTTTAGACATATATTAATTACTTCTTCATAACACTCGGAATAATTCATTATACACATGTGAGTCAAGCATTCAACCAAAAGTCAATGAATCTTGAATACTAAATATTTGATATGATTAAATAAAATGATTAATCAAATAAGAATGTAATATGATACACAATATAGCAATCAATGAGCATTTTTTTTTAAATGATTGGATGTTCAAAACTATTAAAAAGCATGGATATGAGGTCTTTATGCATGCCTGACCAAAGGGGTTTTGACCGTTATAGATAAAGGCACCATGGCTGAGCCTCGACAACTATGAATATAAAACATAATCAACCGAGCTATTGAAGTTCACCCACATGAAGTTTGTGTCAAAAAGCCCGAGATTGACACTATAAAGCAAGATCCAAAAGGAAAAGAATAGACATTGTAAAGATCAATTGTATAACCACGTTGTAGTGAATGGTAAATTAGAAAATCGCACCTTGTTGGCACTGATAGAAGACGAAGGTGATGCAACAGCAACAGACCACTCAAGTTTTAAAACGTCAAAGATCAAAGTTTCTGCATGTCCTGAAAAAGAAACAAGAAATAAGAAATAAAGAAAGAGGAGCAAAATGTGTAACATATACTTAGGTGACAGTCTCAAGTGCGATCTAAAAAGAGAAGACATAATGAAAGCAGAGAAAATGTGCAACTCAT